>JAGDQP010005341.1:14814-78975 GCA_022664845.1 Lepisma saccharinum
TATATATATATATATATATATATATATATATATATATGAGCTCCTGCGTAGCCTAGTCGGTAGCGCGCTCGACTTCAATGCGAGCGGTCCCGGGTTCGATTCCCGATGGGGGCTCAAATATTTCGGTGTTGACCCAGCATCGTGAGGACAATTGGGGAGCTGCTGTGAATAAAAGACAGTGGCGATCACAGTGAGAGCTTCGGCTCTCCTCTCCCAACCCGTCTGGTCAGCGTGGGAGCAGTAGACCAACTCCTCCCTTCGGGGAGAGGCCTCATCCACTAGTGGATTGAATATGGCTGTGATTTATATATATATATAGGCCTTGATTGCTATCTATCATAGAGCCTCCTCACCTAATTAATACTTCATGTTTGATCATGTAAAAATGAATCAAGAAAATGCAGTACCGACCGGCCGTGGCTCAGTGGTAGAGCGTTGGTTTAGAAATCAGATTTATTTTTAGGGCATGGATAGACAGACGAATCGACGGACTGAGCATTATTATAAACTCCCTTTTGGTTAGCTACACCATAAAGAGACTCAGGACGGCTTTTCATTCGGCTAGCCGCGTGCTTTGCTTGCTATTTCGAGTAACAAAAAATATTTAAAACACGCGTTTCAATTGGCTACCCACTAACGGCTGATTTTCATTCAATCTTGCGTTCCTTGCGATTTGGGAATAGCCAATTGAAACACGTGTTACACTTACCTTACACTAAACCACGCAATGAAACACGTGTTTCAATTGGCTACTCAGCCAAATCGCAAGTAAAACAAGCGTTCATTAAAATCAGACCTAATTCGCAACCAAAGCACGCATCTAGCGTGTACATGAAAAGCCGGCGTCAATCCGATGAAAAGTAATTTTATCAAGCTAAGAACAAAAGACAAACGAGAACAAACCAGTTAAAAAACCTTTTCTATTATCAGTTTCACAAAATATACAACTGTTCAAACAATATAACATCATCTTACTTGAAATATAAACAAGTGCATGTTGTGAAAAGATGGTGAAAAACTACAAAAAAAAAAGTTACTTAATATGGGAAATGCAGTTGTAAAGAAAAACAATGACCTTGACGATAAAGAGATTGCTATCTATCGTAAACATTTCTCACAACCGATATTCAATGAAACACTTCCTTGTCACATTGTTTCATGGTTACGTAATAATATACGAATATTATACAGAATTCACCATTCAGGAATGTAACATTCCTTGAATTTTGTTGCGTCAATGTCATTTCTACTTGAATGCTACTTTCTAGTTATTTGGAAATCAAGTTACGTAATTATAGTTCCGAATTTTGATACTTATCACTTTTAATTTTGTAAATTTTCTGGAAGGACAAATAGTAATGAATGAGACTGCGTAAAGCGTAATACGAAAATAGTTTTTTTTTCTCTTCAATGAGAAATCAAAATTCAAAGAATTTGAGAAATTTTAATTAGTCATATCACAGATAGCGATATGGTTTCCTGTGGTCATACTCACTGATGACGTCTGTCTGCGTATTCTTTGAGCAAACGAAAACATTGACAGATTATGCTTGATTAGTTATCATCAAAAGAAAATGCATTTTAAAAAACGAGTAGCTATAGTTCCTTTTTATAAAATTGAAGTAATTGATATTTTTAAACTAGTAGTTAACAAGCTATAATATTTGAATAATAAAAAGCAGGTGGTCCTTAAGTAAAGCAAGCTTTGTATTCAGTTTTACAATCCGATATATCAGCTATAAACATACCAGTAATCAGATAATGGATATGTGTTTATACCATTGATCTCTATCTAAAGGCGATACTGAAATGCTTAAATCTATGTGATATGAAAGGTTTAATGAAGCCAGGGAACAAAAGAGACAGTTAATCTCGATCGTCCACGTTAAGCCAATATGGATCTAATTTTCAGATCTAATTCAGTTTTTGCGCTTGTTACTGCTGAGCGAGCCGCTTTTTAAGTTATGCATTAATTCTTGCATAAAACGTAAATGTTATTTATAGCATGTAGGCCATCTATAATATGCAGAGCTCAGTACGTGCATAACTCAAGAATCAAGACAAATAAAAAAGGGCCGCATTATTTTCCCATAACCCTAGAATACAGTAATTGAAGGATCTGGTTGGGATACTTGTCTTCCTTCCCCCCCCCCCCCCCCCCCCAAAAAAAAACAACATGTAGTAATAAGTTTGAATAATGAGCCAGATTCTATCCGTGTTTTTCTTTTCTGTGATTTTTTTTTCTCGTAAACGATGTGCTTTCCACATGCAAAGACGGTGTAAGCCATAGAGTTAGGAATATAAATAGAGGAAACCTTAGGCTGTTTTGTTGGAGAGGGGAATGAAGCCAAGAGACGGAAGGGACGAGGCATTTCGGCCGTATTAACTGGCCCCAAATTTAGAGACCCTCTTTTCCGAGTATTGGTGTAATCATCCTCTATCGAAAAAGGCAATCCTCACAGTACTCGGTATAGAGGGACTCTAATGGGTCCACATGAGGCTGCCGATGAACCGAATTTTGCTTCATGTGACGTCATGTATGTTCTCTCTATTTTCTTCCTAGCTCTATGGTGTAAACTATACTTGTTTATTCCACGTAATATTGCGATCGTGACTCCTATGTTGTGATCTGAGAGTTTGATTTTAATGCAAAAAGACAAACATCCAACGAGCAGTGTTGTTGGTTATTTAACGGGAAAACTTTAGGTATGGTTGTCCTGTTGAAATTAATAATTTCATTCTCCCCCCCCCCCCCCCCAGTCTCATTGCACACTGCCTATTAGACATAGTTTATTATTATTAATCTAACTCAAATTATTCATAAGATTTAATAACTTGAACTAACCGTATAATCGAAGGGCTGATGTTTCATATACGTAGGTCTACTTAACACCTTTCAAACATTCCACGTGTTTCATTTTTCGTTAATTAAAACAAGCTGTTACTTATATAATTAGAATAAGTTAATTGCGATGTCAGGCAATGAACTTTAATCTGTTTATAATATCCAGAGGAAGGAATATCTCTTCAAAAATTGTGCTTTGCTCTTTGTATCGAATAAAACCAGTAGTATTCCTGTGAACTTCAATCTTTGACTGCTATTATTGGCATCTACCCAACTAAAAATCACTTTAAAATAAATACGATCATTGGAAAGAACACAACAAGCCGTAAAAGAATAAATGTTGTAAGTAAACGTATTTCTTGATCGTATTATCACTAGGGCTCAGAACTTGATGAAATGACATATTTTTTTCAGAATATTTGGGAACGATGCTGATTATAATGGTTGCATTCAACGCAGTGAGCAAAAGTTTATAGAACTAACTAGGTTGTCAGATTTACACGCCGAACATGATAGTAAATATGGTCGTAAGAAAACGTTTAAAATGGCGGCGTCCTATCGGGGATAATAAAAAAAAGAGAACCGAATCTAACCTTCCTAACCTCCACTAATCGTTCCTAACACACTTATTATAATAGATAAGATAATATAAGAATGTTGTTGACAGGAAAAGAGAAGACAACATAGAATTTGGCATATGACAATTCCGACCGTATTTACTATTATGAGCGCCATCAGTCAGATTTAGGCTTTGCAATTCTGGTCTATCATCTAATTCTAATATCTTGGTTGAGTCAATGACGTCATGTCGCACATTATAATACATTTTCTTCTGCACTTTGCATACGATATTTGCTATTAGTATACCCAGTGGTCGAAGTGAGGCGGTATGCACCGGTATGGCATACCAGCTCTGGTTTTTAAGAGCTAAAAGCATACCATCACTGAAACACACGGTATGCGTGTTGTTATATATCACTTTTTGATTATCGAGGCAAGTATTAGGAAAACATACCGTCTCTGTTTCTCTCCCACTTCGAACACTGATTATACCTCTAGTGTATCTTATATTGTAGTATTCGTTCGATATATGTTTTATGTTCCGTTTTAAATCTACTGTATACCTCAACTAATTTATAATGTACTATTCTATTCTGTAGTTAGTTCTCTAAATCTTTGCTCACAGAGCAGCTCACTGTGTTGAATGCAGCCAAAAAAACTCATTACACTCTAAACTACCTAAACTGAAGCAAAAAAAAAAAAAAAAAAACAGCTATTCTTTGCTCTTCATTTTTTCCATTTTTCTGTTTATTGCTCGTTTCCTTCTTTTTAAGTTATTTTATTGGTCTATTTTTAAGAAAGGATTTCCTGTTATTTTCAACCTCATTCTGCTTACCTGTAATTGCTTACATGTCTCACATATTCCAAATCTTCATGAAAAAAAGAACACTTTTATTAGGATTGTGATAACTCAGAACAAAGCAGAGATATATGAGGCCTCTAGAATAAGATGGTCATTTTTTACTTTTGTGTGTCAACATATTGTATGAATCTTCCACTATAATCACCGAGAGTGTCATTGGTTTATTCCCCTCGGATGCGAGTGAAATTGAAGTTCAAATACCGAGGAACTTGATGGCGTTGCGAAACTTTACGTGTATTATCATAGATAGCACAGCGGTTGTTGATGTTATGTCCTAAATGATTTAATTTGGAGAGGCAGTCCTGAAGTAAGCGCCTTGGCAAATATAGACATAGATTAGGCTACAGGGCTGGGCTGCAAGAAAATCTGACTTAAGTCAGACCATCGGTGCGAGCCTGGGTAGGCAGGGATGTACGGACAGGGGCGGGCTGGAAAATCTCGTGAACTGCGGGCCCGAAACCCGTGCGGGTCTAAACCCCATGCGGGCCGACGGGCCGAGGAACCCATACCTTGTGCTGGCGGGCGGGCCAGGCCAGACCGGGCCGTACCTCGGCCCGTGCAGAACTTTAACGATGGGCCGGACAGAACTAAACGGGGTAGTGGTCTGCACGGGCCAGGGTTTTCAGGACTCTATCGGGAATACATTCTTCCCACTACCAAACTTAGTTCTTGCGTAAGAAATACTTGGAATCAGAGAAGGACTTTATGCTCGGGGTCGGTAATATCTTGTAACCTTCATATGATAATTAAGTTTTATAATCGTTTCCATTCTTAGGCAGTGAAAAACATTTCTTTAAAGCCTTCCCTGGTGGGTTGTCTACAAGAGACCTCGCTTTGAAACTAATGATCAAGTTTTTCATTGAGGAAATACTATGGCGTCTGCGGTAAATCAAATTTCATTTGAAAAAAAGCACGAAGGAACTGCCCTTGAAAACTTTTACCTGATAATGGTGTTGATGTCATTTCTACTAAATAAACAAACAACAAACTCTGCAGAGGTCTTCCAGGGACAAAAGTGAAAGCCGTTTGATTCTCATGTAAATGAGGGACAAAGATAAAGTAATCTTAAACAAGATGTCAGTCAAATCAAAGTGTTAATTGCAGAAGACAGCTGATGTCATTAACAAGTTGTTTTTTAAAAAAAAACAAAAACAAAAAAATATTTTTTGGATATTTTATGTCGACTGAAAATGTTACCTAGTTCTATCTCGTAAACTATGTACACCGAGCGACCGTGGGTCAATGGCAGAGCACTGGGTTAACATTCCGGAGGTCTGGGATCCCAGCGGCCGACAATCCTGTCTGAAGTTTTTCATGTCTTTTTCTCAGTCACACCAGGCAAATACCGGGATGGTGCCTACAAGCTATGCCCTGGCCATCTACCTTCCACCATCTACCTCCTATACCTTTGAAAACTGTGTGTGTATTTTAATTATGTGTATACTTTACTATACTAGAGCATTTGAGGGAAGATGCCTATCGGGGGGAGATGGATACAGTAGTGTAATTCCATAACTATGACCCTGATTTTTTTTTTTTTTTTTTTTTTTTTGTGAAAGAACTAGTGAGTATGCTGTTTCTGGGACTGTAGTGAATGTTGGGTAATCTCTCTGTGCAGACGAACCAAGTTCTTAAAAATCAAAGTACCTCTTTTTTCTACCTGAAAATCATTTCTTCTAAAACAATTCTGTAGTCAATAAACAGTTTAGGATCGGGCTAAACCGTGGCTAAATTCCATTACAGAGGAACAAAATGCACTTAAGGCCCAATCGCCGTGGGGTTTCCCGCCTTTTTCGTTTTACGTCAATTAATCAAAATTCAGTACAGGTAAATGAAATTTAACTTTCACAGATCGAAGTTCGTTTCGTACTTCAATAATGGGTACAATTAGTTTTAAAGAAATGCTACGAGTAGCCTCAGGATTGTGTGCAGACACTTTTCGGACAGAATAATGTCCCAAAAGTGTCTGCACACAATCCTGAAGTTATTACTAACATTTCCTTAAAGCTACTTGAACTCATTATTGAAGGATGAAACGAACTTTGGTCTGTGAAAGTTAAATTTTGTTTACCTGCAAGAGATTCTAAATAATTGACGTAAAACGAAAAAGGCGGGAAAAGCCACCGCGATTGAGCCTTAAGTTGAGTAACGGTGCAGATCACCCCCGCAATCTTGATATGACCTTTCCATTGATTTACACGGGAATTGTTTTACTCATTTTATGCCTCTCGGAAGTAGAATATTCAAGTTCTGCTTTCACAAGAGTTGTCTTGGTGGTTATTTTGACTCTACGGTGCCATAACGTAGTCGTGTGTGGGACGGGAAATAGGCGAACTGGCGTCTTACCCCGAAGCTTGGGGAAAGATGCCCACTACTTAAATTAATTGCATTGATCAGACTGTTTTCTGGTTGACACTCGTTTATTTGAACTTCTATTCTATTCTTGAACCAAATGTAGTCATGCAAGGACGTTTGCAATTGGTAGTCTCCGTACGTGTTCAACAAATAAAATTTGAATATCATTTATGGCTTTCAGGCAACTACGGCTGAGGCGAGAATATGAGTGGGGTTAGGATGTAGGAAAGAACTTCACCAGGGCCTATTTTCGAAGCACCAATCCAGTATTTACATTGTATTACTAAGGATAATCTGGATAAACAACATTCAGGATGAACGCTGCAGGGATCGAACCCAGGACCTATCAAATCCGTTTATTCACTGAGCTACAGCTGCTCAGTACATTTTCAATAGGATGTATGTAATGTGTTAAAGAACTATTTTCTTATTTCACAAACTAACATAAAGTCATTGCTGCATTAAATTGATGTATCATTCATTATCAGTTATCACATACGGGAAAGAAATCTGTTCTTTCAAGCAGATGTCGTCAGGGTGATGATATTGTAACAAATGTTTGCTGAAATAGTCGAAATACTTCCAAAGTTGTTCAAGTATTTTAGTCATGTTATAGATAATGTGGCCATGAAATTTATCTTTTTAATGTGATTATTATTGTCTTTTATCTTAATTATAATGAATTAGGTATCTTCCCTCAGAATGAGTGGGCATCGTACACTGATGTATGAGTTAAGATGCACATTTTGATACGTCTGTTTAAATGCGCATATATCCATTATATATGTATGTACTTTTGTCAGTAAGAGCAGGAAAGTTCGATATATATTTGTGCAAAGTTTTACGATTCTGTTTCTTTTCATTACTCTACAATGGCTTCTAGACCAAAAGTGTGGCATCTTCCACTATGTAGTTCAGGTGAACCGTTTTGAGGCTGTAGATCACCCCCGCCATCTTGGTACGCACTATCCATTGATTAACATGGGAATTGTTTTGCTGGTCTTATATTTTTCAGGAGTATAGTTTTAACTTCTGTTTTCGCCCAGTTTATCGTCATGTTGTCTTTTACTCATGCTACTTTATAGAAATGCAATATTTTACACAGGAACAGTATAATTGCCCATTAACATATTGTGATTTATATAGCAAACTATTAATAATACATTATATTTATATATTTGGAGAAACTTCACAAACCAAAACTATACAAGAGTCAAAATAACCACCAAGACAAATTTTGTGAAAGCAGAACTTAAATATTCTACATCCGAGAGACATAAAATGAGTAAAACAATTCCCGTGTTAATCAATGGAAGGTGCGTACCAAGATGGCGGGGGTGATCTACAGAGTTAAGGCTCAATCCATGTGGGTTTTCCCGCCTTTTTCGTTTTACATCAATTATTCTAAATTCCGTGCAGGTAAACAAAATTTAACTTTCACGGACCAGAGTTCGTTTCGTACTTCAATGATGGGTATAATTAATTTTAAAGAAATGCTACTAGTAATCTCAGGATTGTGTGCAGATACTTTCTGGACAGAATAATGTCCCAAAAAAGTGTCTGCACACAATCCTGAAGTTAGTACTAATATTTCTATAAAGTTAATTGAACTCGTTATTGAAGCATAACACAAAAACTTCGGTTTGCGAAAGTTACATTTTGTTTACCTGCACGGAATTCTGAATAATTGACGTAAAACGAAAAAGGCGGGAAAACCCACTTGGATTGAGCCTTAAGGGTTTATTTCAAAATTCGAGTAAGTCGGAAAAAAAGATGACAGATTCCAAAGTTGTCTGAACTATACAGCTGCTGAAGAATGGAAAACGTTATTGCCAAACTTTAAATGACAGGAATGGACTTCCCTCTTCTCTCTCCTTTACAGACCTTTCCTTCTTACTTTGAAACAACACCGTTAGGTTTTCACTTGCGGTAGAGAGAGGAGCGCTTGAAGTACGGCAACGTCGGGTACATTGACGTGAGGCACGCGGTTCATAATGGGGGAAAGAAGATGTCGTCTTCTGATAAGAAAAGGTGGTTTTACTGTGAGACAGAGAATACTACTACTCTCGAAAGTAGTCTATGAACTGTGTTTGTTCCATAAATCACTGTTGTCTTTCATGCGTTTCATTGGTCTTTCTTCTTTACGTTGTCTTTTCGTGTCTTCGTTTCTTTTTCTCCTTTCTCTGTCTTTCTCTCTCTCACTCACTCATTCCCTCTTCTACACATATACTGTACACTTTCTTTGTGTGCGTTTATTCTATCTCTGCG
The DNA here is from genome assembly GCA_022664845.1 of Lepisma saccharinum. Taxonomy (NCBI): domain Eukaryota; kingdom Metazoa; phylum Arthropoda; class Insecta; order Zygentoma; family Lepismatidae; genus Lepisma; species Lepisma saccharinum. Next base: position 23,706 of record JAGDQP010005341.1, read on the forward strand.
GATTATTATAATCCCTAATTCGTTACCTATTGTAATTATTAGAACTGTATATGTACAGTAAGTGGAATACACATTGACATGTTTTGGAACAGCTAAAGTCTCATAAATTGGTACAAATTAACCTTTCCCATTTCCTTTCCCTCCCCAAATCGTGCTTCTATCCTAAAATTTATTACCATATTATTTAACTCATGCTTTATTCACACTTGAAATGTGGAATATAATAAGTTTTAAGCCTCTAACGAACATACCGGTTTCGCTTTTGAGCATTTTCACACTTTGTATTTTAATGTTTGGACTCATAATATTGGTTCTTTCTGTCAGTAATTTAGTAAATAAATATTATTCATTCATTTTCTTTTTATGTTTGGTTTACATTAGTAGGTTAGAATAGCAGATATACCCTACGGTACCTACTGGGCTTGTTAGTTTTTGTTCTACATGGCTGATTTTGTTTTAATGGAAATTTTTGAAAATTCCGAAACTCATTAACGTTAAAACATTCAAGTATTTTGCTCTAAAATTAACGGTTTCGGAGTTGTAAAAAAAACCCTAATCTGAAATTTGACAACATTGCATTTTCCAAAAGCAGTACGGAATTTTAAAGCGCCCTGATAGCAGTTGGTTCTGATTTTTAAAGACTAGATGGCTCTAATGTTAGCAGAAGCTTGGATTCATTGCAGACAGATGTCGTGGCGATGTAAAGCCTGAGACGGGGGGGGGGGGGGGAGAAACAAGTACACGTGTTCTTGAGTAGAGAGAGAAACTTCACAAAATTAATCTGTGCAAAAAATATCACACATAATTCAGACGACATTGTGTGCTAAGAAGTCTCTTGCATAAAGTCGCATCAGTCACGGTTTCACTCGAAGCTTGCAAGTCTCTAAACTGGATTAATACATGTCTGATTCTTTGGAAAGCACTTTGTATCTTTTAGCCCTCCTCCAGTGTTGCTCTTGACTTCACCATGGCCATGGGGTATATCGTACTAATTTTCATTTTGTACAGCGGTCAAAATCAAAAGAATAATTCGAGAGTTCTAATAATCCCTTCGGGGAATGTGTAGCCTAATCTATGCTGAGGAATGTCGTCACACTTTCAAAGGCTAAAAGCCTAAAAAATGTTAACTGGAAGTGAACCGGAAGTCTAGACCAGTCGGTAGGTGCATGAAAGGTTGTAGGCTATCGGTACTCCATAGACTGTGTAGACAACATAAATAGGATAGCTAGATATATCTAGTAGCTTAGTGGTAGAGCGTTGGCGGAGCATTCGGGAGGTCGTGGGTTCGATTTTCAGCGGCCGACCATACTGACTGATGTTTTCCCTCAGTCTCATCAAGTAAATGTCGAGATGGTATATTCAACGTAGGCCCTGTCCGACGTCTTTCCACATCCTATTCCTGGCCTATGCCGCCCTAAACCGGCCTGATCAGCCTCATATGCCTAAAGGTTATAAATAAAAGTAAAAATAAAAAAAATCAGATATATCAGACTGTCAGTAGACAGGGCAGATGCGCAAATACACTGCGAGTAGACAGGGTCCGTGAATTTGAAGCGGATGGTCGCTGTATATGCTATGGGCGCAGTGACAAAGCGGAAAATTGAAAATGTATAGCCTAGTCAAAGCTGAAAAGAAAAGCGAAAAATAAATGGCATACCTACAAAGGCTAAAAGTATGGGTTTCGAAAATGGGCTTTTTTCACGCTTGGTGAAAAATGTATTTGCGCTTAGGTGACATGAATTCACGCTGTAAAATGCGATTTACAATAGCCTTAAAAATACCGAAGTGTTCCAGAACTCCTAAGACTGTAAATGCCAAATATCCGAAAGTCGCGATTTAGATGTTCAACTGTTCGAAGTGCGTGGGAGAAGACTAGTGCCTCAACATAGAAAGTCCTATTTTCGAAAATCATTTTAAAAAGCACGATTTAATCGCATATGCAATGAAAAAACACCGTAAACACCTTTCCTAACCTCCACGTACCCTTGATAACTAATTTTATTAAATTTCCTAATGCGTATATAATATAAAAAAGAGAAAGTTCTTTTTTTTAGTAAAAATATAAACAAAACTACATCAAGATTCAGTCCCGAGTTCTCCGCATTAGCTTTCCAACATGCTACCAATATATCAAATTGGCAACTAGAAGCAGGTGCTCGGCAGTTGTATTTACTGTTTAAGGGGTAATGCACCTGCGCAAGAAGGGTTCCGCCTTAATAGGACTTCCTTAGTTGAGACACTACTGGAAAAAGTTAGTTAGACCACTAAAAGAAAGTAGTACAAAATTGAAACGGGCGATGTCCGTAGTAACTACGGGAATGGCGGAGATCTTTCGTGCTTTTTTTCGCTCTCATGTAAAATTTTTGCTTTGGCACTTACATCATCTTCAATTTCCTTTTTATTTGTTTCGAGAGTCTAAAAGAATTTTAGCCAGAGGTTTCTATGTTTACTTATGTTGATTCTGCTTTTCAATTTCCAAAACTTAAAAAAATAATTTGTTTTTCTTTGATTTTTTTTTTGTTACAGACCAAAGTCAGCGAATGCCTGTTTCGATACAGCCAAAAATCCCGAATTTCGCACGACTCCTGTACCACCAGATAAAGTAAAGAAGTTGTTCAACTACATGGAGTACGCAGTAGATGAAAGTTTAGCAGGAATGGTTCTCTTCAACAACGGCTTAATCATGATGGGCGGCCATCGCGTAATCCTAAGACGCGATTACCTAATGTTGTCCGACCAGGTAAAACTTTTGTCTGGTGGCGGAGCGGGACATGAACCCTCACACATTGGCTTCGTTGGCCCAGGAATGTTAACAGGAGCCGTATGTGGAGATTTATTCAAACCTCCATCAACGACAGACATCCTTGCAGCTATACGTGCTTTATCAACCAATGACAAAGCTGGCGTTTTGGTTATTGTGAAAAACTATGTTAATGAAAGAATTAATTTTGCTTTGGCTGTGGAAAGAGCAAAAATCCTTGGAATAAATGTTAAACTGGTGATTGTTGGTGAAGATATTGGTGGATCTAGTCTGGATAGAACTAGCGGACGAAGAGGTTTAGCTGGAATATTATTAATCCAAAAAATAGCAGGAGCCATGGCTGAAGAGCGCAAGACACTCGGTGAAATTCATTCGATGTGTGAATTGCTTGTAGCCAATATGGCTACGATAAGCGTGACGCTAGAATCGTTCACAGCACCCGATATTCCTAAAGCTACATTGCGTAATGGTGAATTTGAAGTGGGGCAAGGGATTCATGCCGAACCTGGTTGTAAAAAAATACCCTTTGGAACATCAGCTACTATTGCCAAAAAAATGTTAGATATTCTTTTAGGCTCAGAGGAAACTGAGTCACATGTAAGTATTGTTGCTGGAGATGAATTAGTGCTGCTTATTAATAATTTTGGCGGTTCAACAAAACTGGAAGAAATGATTTTTGCTAAGGACGTGATGCTTCAGTTACGGAAGAAGGGGCACAGTGTTGTCCGAGCATACTGTGGTACTTTACTAACCTCTTTAGATATGGCTGGATTTTCGATAACCATAATGAAAATGGTTGTTGAAATTTTGCGATACTTGGACGCACCCACTATGGCCCCATCATGGCCAAAACATTTTCGCATGTTTAGTAAATCGGGAAGAATAATGCCTTCCAAAGTAAATGCTTTGAAAACGGAAGCTCATCGAAATTTAGATAAAGAGACTGCCAGGATATCGGAAGAGGCTTCACAAATACTTTTCCTAGCGTTGAACTATAGTGCTACATGGTTGAGCCAGTCTGAAAAATTATTGAATAAATATGACAAAGAATTTGGGGATGGCACTTTTGGAACTAGGATTAAAGGCACAGCAGAAAGGATTCTTGAAGTAGTTGGACAAGAAGGGTTAGACACTTCCTCTCCTTTCCTGGTATTCCAGAAGCTGAGTGAAGTGATGGACGGTCTCGGTGGATCATCCGGTTCTCTCTATGGTCTCTTCTTCATGGCTGCAAGCCGAATATTTGTCAATCAGTCGGAAGTTAACCCTAGAACCTGGATAGCAGCGCTTAGAGCTGGTACAGATGCACTTAGGAAGTATGGTGGAGCAGATCTAGGCGACAGAACAATGGTGGACGTACTTGTTTCCATGACCGATGCATTTGAAAATATGTACTTACGAAGACCTAAGAAACCTCTAGAAGCATTGGAATATGCCACTGAGACGGCAGAGATGACGGCTGCGCGGACAGCTTCAATGAAACCTCGCTCGGGTAAGGCGTGTTATGCTTTTAACACTAAAGCAAGCAAATCAAAAACTAAAATGGATACACCACAATTTCCTGACCCTGGTGCCCATGCTGTGGGAATTTGGGTGAGAGCTGTATGCGAAGCAATTAAGTATAAGCTAGGGGAGGTAGAAACTTAATTTTCTAGGCTTTATAGTCTGTGTTTCGATTTAAAACAATTTGTGTTATTGGTTTGTAAAGTTTTATCTTCTCTGTTTTCGTTAACAAAAATCTTCAAATGTTTCGTAAATAAATTCTCACACATAAAGAAAGTAATCGTGAATAGTATATTATTAGTGTGAATATAATTATATTGAGGTCTTGTATCAATACTTGGTTTAATTAAAACAGGCTAACAAGGTTATTACAAATTAGCTCTATTTTAAGTGTATTTTCACAATAAAGTTAGGTGTAATAGCCTTGTCTGACTGTTTTAAATTAAATTATGTATTATTTAGTTTTAACTACTGTAAGTTTATTGCATTTAACATAGTATGTCTGTAGTGTAATTCCTATGCTCTTAATAATAACTTTATGTGTGTCTCTAGTCATTAGTGAGAAGTTAAGGCGATTAGAAACACACACATATATATATATATATATATATATATATATATATATATATATATAAACTAAAACTTACTTTATCCGTTTCATTCCGAACGGATAAACGACTACATGGGAACGGAACGGAACTTGAATGGAATGGACTTGACGGAAACGGTTCCGGTCTGGATAACTAAAGTTCCGGATAAACTAAATTTATGATTTATTTTTTTAAAATTACAAGCGCTGCAAACAATGTCGGATGTACCGCTAGGTTCGTTAGGACCTGGCCTAGGGGCGAAAATTTCACAGGGGCGAAATTTTATTTATTTGCGAATAAGTTCCAAATACAGCACATGTTGGCCATTTTACATCGAAACATTAACAGAAATTAACAACAACAACGTCAGGATAACAATATTTGCAAATATAATTTGTTTATGTGAGCCGTAAAAGTGCTCTCAGAGGCATGTCTGTGGGAGACAATTATATTTCGTACCTATTCTATATACGAGTGACCTCTGAACCAAGTTTATTCTGGGTGTGTTTACATAAACAAGGGCTGCATTCCGTGTTCGTCTGATAGGTACACGAAAGTTGATATGTGACAATAAGGTCTCACATTGAATATTGCCTTTAACAATTTTTTGCAAGATAAGATCACCAATGTTGCAACGAGCTCGAGGTGATTTTATATTCAATATTTTCAATTAATCCGCATTAGAGAACGCACGTAATTCGGCAACTCTGAGTCTCACAATAGCAACAAAGAAATTTATAATAGATTCTAGCTTAGTAGGATGCGTGGGACATGCCATGGACCATATAGGCGAACAGTATTCAATAGTAGATGACACATAGGACTTGTAAAACAAGCTAACCGCAGACTCATTTCTCACATCTGTGAAGCGATAGAGCTTTCTTCATAGCACTTTGAGTAATTTGAGTAATGTGTTAAGAAAAAGTGAGCTTGCTGTCAGTAACACCACCAAGGTCTCTGAAAGAAGAAACAGCATCTACATTTATATTTTTAATGGTGCATGAGAGATGGATTGTGTCTTTTTTGAGGGAAATAGAAAGAGCTTTAAATTCCAGATATCGCTCCATGTAAGAAATTGAGATATGTTATCTTGAAGACTGAAGGCATCGTCGAGAGTAGAGATTTGTCTGTAAAGTTTACAGTCGTCGGCAAATAGGAGAATCTTACTTGAGTCTGAAAACAGCGTAGCTACGTCATCAATATATAATAAAAAACAATACAGGTGCTAGAACACTCCCTTGAGGAACTCCAGAGAGAACGGGAATGAAGCTCGAAGAAGATCCAGAGACTGTTACACGTTGTTGTCTACTATGAAGGTAGTTCTCTAATAGTTGAAGTAGTTGCCATGAATATTAAACCTAGTGGATAATTTATAGATGAGATAAGGATGGCTGATGGAATCAAAGGCATTAGATAGATCGAAATATACATCATCTAATTGTGAATTATTGGAGATGCACTGAAAGGCATTAGTGAGTAAAGCAGACAGATTGATCAAGCAAGATCTACCGGGTAAGAAACCATGCTATGAAGGATTTATATGCGGCACAGTAAATTTATAGATACGATCTTTCGTTATTTTCTCACATATTATTGACAGAGGTGATAAAAAAAGAAATTGGCCTATATGAAGGGACTGACGCTTTTTTATATCCTGATTTATGTACAGGAGTAATGTTAGCTTTTTTCCCAGAGTGTTGGGATTGTTCCTTCTCTGGAACAACGGTTGAGCAGACATGTAAGAGGTTGCAAGAGAGAGCTGACTGTATTGCGTAGAAATATTGTGGGTAAGTTATCAGGAGCTAAAGGTCTGCATTCTGGTAAAGATAAAAGAAGGGACAGAACTTCATCAGGAGTCGTTTTGATTGAAGACAAAGTGTTAGTACAGACAGAATGCAAATAAGGAGGTGTGTGGATAGGGACGGAGTGAGAAGTGAAGCTGTTTGAGAAGTACATGTTGAAAAGATTATCCCTATCATCACCAGATGCACTTACAATATCAGGCCACATTTTAACTGGAATGCAAGAGATCTTTGTTGTTCTATTGATCAGACCAGAAGACTTGAGGGTTTCTTGTAGTCTCTGTTGTGAGACTTTCTATATAAGGTGGGTGTCCCTGATTTGGCCATGGTAAGGTGGGAGAACTTTTCTAGCCGCCATTTTGAAAGAAATGAAAACCATTTTTTTCTTCATCGTTTTCAGACATATGGACTTTCATAATATATATATATATATACACACCTGAAAAAGTTTGTTTTTTTACTGGTCCAAAAAACGAAAATCCAAAATTCTACCAAGTTGCTATATCAGGAACATGTGAACATAATATGGCCACCCTTGTTCCATGTTATAAAATTGTGATTTTTTTTTCAGTTTCATAGTGCCGTTCTGCTGAAATAAAAAATATTCTTTTACTAATCCAATGTGGAGACAAAGCAGGATTTTCTATCAAAAATTAAGTTGCTTATACAATTAAAGTTTATTTTCTTTAAAAACCTTGAATGTGAAATCATTTAAGAGTACAAGACAAAGCGAGACTGAAAACCAATTACTGGTCGCAACTGGGACAAATAAAAATGTATTTGTCAGCAGCAGTGAGGCCAACGCACTCTTCATGGTAGAAATTCCCGCACGCTACGTACAGTTGCATGTCCTTGATTTTATCCTCCTGATAAAGACTGCAGTACCAACTTTCAACTTGTGAGTTTTTCTGACCTCTAGTTTACAATCATTTGCAATGCAAAATTATGAATTGGCCTCAACTTAGCGCTGGCTAGATGCTTAGCGGTCGATTGTAAAACTGGGGGTGAGTTTTTTCTTGGTGGGTTCCTGCTGTTCTGTGTCTTGTTGGTAAACGGCTGTTTCGTGGTTGGTCCCTTTGTCGGTGTAGACGACTGGAAAATATTTTTTTTTTCAGCTCGATCCCACGGGAATTCATGGCTGATCTTAAGACCCTCGTTGTTTTTCTCTTCCTTTTTGACGTTGCCAGAAGTTTATCGAAGCTGGAAGATGGATTGATGCTAGATGATCGAATCCATACAAAGAGCATTAACGTCAAGAGGATCATCTGGATCAGATGACGATGGTACAGTTGATATGGCTACGTGAGTGGCCATATCAGGAGCAGGTCAGCCTTCACGAAAATCGTTTCATTATGAACAACTCGTAAAAGATACGTCACCAACGATAACACCAATCGAAAGAGCACTAAAACTTTAATATGGTACAATGATTTTCTTGAAAAAGAAAAAAAAAGTATTTGAGAAATATGAATAAAACCAAGGAGACTTACCAGGAAAAAATAGGAGGTCACACGAAGAACACAAAAGAAGCAACTGACCGCTGACCCTATATAGTCAGGGGATGTTCATCAGAACTTCGGGATGCGTTCGTGTCCCTTCGGAAACCACACCTCCTTTACGTCACAGGCGGATAGCGCATAGGAAACTTCTTAAAAGGTGGTGGGAAATAATTTATTGTGGCATTTTGGATAGGAATTTTTTGATAAAACAAAAAACTGTTATAATCTACACTATATTGCCTATAATATGAGACAGATTTGGTTTAAATAGCTACAGTACTTTCAGAGCTACGGCCTGTTATTTGAGTTGGATAGTGATTTTTTTTATCCGTAAATCATTTATTATGGCTGTTTGGATGGGAATTTTTTGTTATAACGATTTTTTTTTTTTTTGTATTCTGCAGTACATTGGCTATAATATGAGACTTATTTGGTATCAACAGCTCCAGTACTTTCGGAGCTACGAGGAAAGCTTAATTTATCCATTTATTTTGGTACTATAGGCCTATGTACTATTTGATAGAGCAGTGTTTTTCAGGATTGATCAGTGTTATCAATAAAATACTATTACTGCTGTCGACAAACTGGCTTTTCAATCATTCTCTTGAAGCATATGGAGAAAAAAGTATAATAATGCATAGCGTCGTTTTATAAAATACTGTAGGCTATTACTAGCTTTAAAATCTGCACGATCTTTGACTGTTTTAATTACGTATAATTATATTCTTTTGAATATGAAAATAAAATAAACCGATTTTAACTTGTTTTTCTAAGCTTTCATCTATTATCCGGCTTCTTCTTTTCTCTTCAACAGTCGTGTTCGAAAAAATATCAGTCACATTAGTAGGATGGGGCGAAAACTTGTTCTCGCGCAAAATAGCTTTTAGACTTCGAGTAAGATCCCCCGTAAGGTTTATTATAAATGATTGATCTGATTAAAAAAAATAATAATTTACAAAATATTACAGGTAGAATCAAGCGGTTTGTTGCATGTTGTAGAGACACATTGCAAGTTTTTTGACACAAGTTTCATAATTGTATCTGTACAAATGGCGCCGGAATCCTAATAAAGTTAAAAAGACAATATTGACATGTAAACAAATGTCATCTCCAGAATAGAAAGCATTTTGTGTGCTCCAATACTTTTTAAGACATACTTTTTTTTAAACAATTCGTACTAAAAAGTGAAAAATATTTTTATGCATGACTAAAAAGAAAAAACATGGCGCGCTCTCTCATATACAGTCACTTTATAAGTTCTTGAAATGGCGCGCCAAATGCTTTTCTTTTTAGTCATTCATAAACAAAATGTCTTAAAAAATATTTTTTTTCGAGTTATTTCGATGTTCGTATACCTTTTCTCAAGCTAATGTTTTCTGACCAAATATATATGAATGTAACAACAGAATATTGTATTGTCACCCGACTTACGTCGGTGTGCAAGTTTTATTATTGCATGACGTCGGGAAATGAGTTAAATTAACGTTGCAAGATTTGAGGACACCACGAACCATTGTGAACTAAAGAAAAAAGAATGTAAAAATCATTTATTTTTACATTTCCATGTTTTCATTCTTCAATCCCTATGTACATGTTGTTATACTAGCAGAGAAATCAACGAGATCTTGTCGTCATAAACGAAAGAAAACATTGGTATAAACTTCACGGAAAATTCGGGAAATGGGATGAAAAAGTAAATTTAAGAGAAACAAGTTTTCCTTGCATTTTTTACCCGAAAAGTTCCGAAAGGGCCTTCAGACGATAAGAAAGTTCTATTCCTTATAAAACTTCGTCAATTCTTAATACATCATTAAATAAGATATCTTTACCAGTCAAGGGAAAGATTCAAAACTTTAAAAGTTCGTGGTTCATCAACACAGTACATGATGTTTATCAGTTCGCGCAGTGCCCCTGTATTATTCTAATGGATCAGCAAATAAGACCTTGTAATTCACATAAGCTTAAGAAAAAAAATCGGTATAAACTTCAAGAACATAACAAAGTAACCCAAAAGAAAGAAGAAATTGGATAAAATGAAAATTTGGTGGAATATATTCACTCTTTTCCGGTGTAACCACCCTTCCACTATTAAACACCCTTCATCATCATTTTAAAATGTTCAAAGAAACTGAAGGATTGATAACGAAACCGGACAAGTCAAAAACATTGATCTTTGGTGGGGGGAAGTGGTCATTGTTGTATCAAAATATTCCCATCCGAAAGATTTTGATAAAATCATTTTTATTATAAACTGATGAAAAAATGACGGTTCAAATCAAATAACAGGCTGCAGCTCTGAAACTACTGCAGCTATTGAAGCGAAATATATTTTATTTTATAGCCTATATATTGCAGATTGTAAGAGTTTTTGTTGTATCAAAACATTCGCATTCAAACAGAGGTAATAAATTATTTTCCCTCCGTCTATTGAAAAGCTCCCTATGTGCTATCCGCCCGTGACGTCACTGTCGCAAAAACCGTTAGAACATGACTCCGAACTTCGGAAGCGCCTGATGAACATACCTCCTCGCTTATTCTCTTCTACGTACCTTGTACTGCTCAACCTGGCTGGACGAGAAATGATCACGTGACAAACTAGCAGGCCCCATTCCAGGATGCTGATGTCATCTAGCGGATTTTTTTATTAGCTTGCTCACAATAGAAGGGTGGCCATATCAGGAACATGGCCACAACAGGGACACCAACCTTATTCACAGTAATTTTTTTCTTCCTAAGAATGAATTTACAGTGTCGTCTAATTTTAGCGAACTGTGTGTACGTAATATCACTTGGAAACTCTTTCCACAATTTCCATGCACACTTCTTGTTCCTTTACAAAAACAAATTTACAAAGACAAATTAAAAATCGTTATTTAAAACGCTTCACGAAAAAAATATTCAGCAAAAACTTTAAATACCATGTAGGCAGGGACGGCGCTACAGGGGGGGGGGGGGCTGATGACCCTCCAAGATCTACCCTAGCCCACCCTGTAGCCCCCCCGAGTTTGATTAATGCAATATAATGTATTTACTTCTCAGTTTGAAAACATGATTGAGTGTTAGACATGTAACTTGTAAGAATTATAAAATCTCAACATAACTAGTATCAACACAGTGTCTGAGGCGATTAATATGCTTCTTGGATTATTGAAGTCCCTGCTTGAACCATCTCTGATAAAAGTCACTACAAAAATATTTCTCCTTTCAAGTTACATCGACTGCTTGATAGTTCATAGCTGGTTACGAGTTTACGCAACCGTGTTATTGTTTTTCATTACACTGTTCATAACCAGTGTGCGAATTAAACTTTTTAGCCAGGGGGAATAAAATATAACGCACGAATTTCAACAGGCAACATACTGTATATGTATATATCATTCGTATTCTGTAAGGAATATTGCTTAGTAACATCTGCTGCATGTGGGCCTACTTTAGAAAGTAATAGTCTTTGATTAATTTGGGGAAGTACTAAATGCCATCCACAAATTATTATGTCCTTGCAGATTATTTACTGTAGTTAATAACTGCAAAAGCTCCTCGCGTTCATTTCTCTCATTATTGTCAGTAAATTTGTACTACGCTTGTTGATTCCTTAGTATAAAGAGCACAGAATTACGAACAGACATAAGTAATTTCGAGCGTTCCATTGCAGATGTAAAAAATTCTCAGAGGAGAACAAAGAAGATTCGAAAACTTCCAAAACGGTTTCAGAATAATATTGTTGAAAGTGTGTCAACTGAAAACTGAAGGCCAATAACTGAAGAAGATGTGAGAATTAAAATATGGTTCCCAGTGCTTGATCGCCTTATCCCTGAGTTGAAAGAAAGATTTGCAAATAACAGCAATATATTAGTTGGAGTAAGTTGTTTGAACCCACAGAGTGAACATTTTCTTAAATACGATAAGTTGCAAGTTGTTGGTCGTCACTCCAATTGTGACTTAGATAGTCTGGAATTTAAAGTTTTAAATTGAAACTCGTCCCAAAAGTCATCAGAAGCTATGAGACGGAAAAGAATGTAAAAATAAAAAGCTTTCAACAGGATCTTTCTATGCTGGAGAATTTCAAAATTGCTTTTCACGAACTGCATAAATTGTGTGTTGTTGCAATGTGCATGGTCGCCAAAATTATTTTTTTTTAAATTACGGTATCCTAGTGGTTGATTTTGGCGCTGAAGCTGAATATAACCAGCCATGATGTTGTATATATTTCTATTCAGTTTGAAGCTCCTTTTATAAGTTTCTACCTCCGAAAGTTGTAATATTTTACTACAGTAGTTGGTAATACTGATAAAATATTGTGTTGGAACTCAAACAGTGTAAAATATGCTGTAAGACTGTGCTAAAACAGTAGATTATACAAAAGAATTATGAAATTAAACACATTTATGAATTGTAGGACGAGCTGGTAAGAATTTATGTTTATTCTTTAAGAAGAAGAGTTCGAGAACTAAAGATAAACTTTTCACTTATTATTTAATTATATATTTTAATATCCAAACGGAGTGAAGAAGTTTATAACAAACATGGAGCTTCTGAGTTTCTTGAGGAGAATTCTAGTTTTAAAAATGAGAAAATGAACGTGAGATAATAGGGAGTCGTGACCTTTCAGCGTTCGGAAAACAAGAAAAGTATATATAATTTTTATAATTACTGCTTTAGTGGGTAACAACATTGTCACTATCTAACTGAAAAGTGTCTGTTTTTACAAGTAATTGATGCGTTATTGTGGTGAATAAGTATGCTATTTTAATGAACCATCAGTTGTGAAGAACCACAACGCTGTTCGGAGCCAATTCGCACGGACAACAATTATTGGTAATGAGTTGTGTTCGTTAGATATAGTTAGATTTTCTTTTAAATGTAAAAAAGAGTTTTGAGCAGCTAGTAAAATAATAATTTTGACTCATTCCTAACCACATTACAATAAAAAAAAAGTGTGACACGATTAATTACGTGTGTGCGCGATACTAGCAATAAACCCTGAGTGACGGTAGGAAGCGTTTAACTGGTGCTGCTTATTGAAAAACAACATTAGAAAAAGAACAGGAAGTAGTAAAGAAGACTACAAAAATATTTAACTTTTTTCGAAAACGAGAAACTGGTTAGGAATTAGGATCACCTGATATCAAAAGCCACGTGGAAACTAAACAATCTGGACAAACAATAAATAGAAGTGACCCAAAACGAATTCGACCCAGCTGCAAAATCTCATAATGCAGTAGAATTTGTAACCAGCAGTGAAATTGGAACACCAACAACAGAATACTAGAAAACGCTTCGAAAAGTATACTTGAAAAACTACAAAGCATATATAACAAAGGTTTTGTGTTTGATCCTGCTTTGTGGCCTATCAATGATAACGCTCGAGAGCATGTCATAAAAAAAAAAAAGATATTCCCTAGTTAGATCTTAGCTGTTCTAAAAGGCTAATTGGGGCAACATAGCTTTTTAACTCAAACTCTGTTTAAAACCAGCTTAACCAATGGACATGAAGTGAAACAATCTTACCTTATATACTCCAAAAGTTCTGGAAAACTTTTTTGTATACCATGCCAACCTTTTGGAGGAATTTCAAAGTTAGCAAAAGAAGGCTTCGATGAATAGAAACACGGAAATTAGTGCTTAAAAAGCCACGAGAATTCATCAGACCATAAGTTATGCGTCTTAGTAATGAAGAGAAGAAAGACCATAACAGAAAGAATTAATTCTCAGATTCTAACTCAAATTGAAGATGAAAGCAATTACAGGAGAAATATTTTGAAACGGGGTAGTTGCTGTTGTTAGATCCGTAGCTGCTGCTGGTTTACCTTTAAGAAATCATTTTGAGAGATTGGGGTCAACACAATTGCGGCAACTTCATAATGTGTATAGAGTTAATATCCGACTTGACCCCTTCTTAGCGACCCACGTTTCTAAGTATGGCAATCCGGGTATAGGTCACACCTGATACTTGTCATCCACCAGATACGAGGAATTCCTCAAACTGATGGGCCGAAGAGTCATGGAACAAATAATAGCTGAAATAAAAGCAGAAAAGTAGTTTCCTTTATTGATCGACTCTACACTAGATATTTCCCATATTGACCAGCTGGCCGTAAAAAATTAGATGCGTTCCGGAAAAGGGAATTCCAGTAGAAAGATTCCCCTGCTTTTTGCCTAATGTAGGCCATAAAGCAGATGAGCTCTTCAATGCTGTTACAGATGCTCTCTATAAATATGATAGTGATATAAAAAGAAACTACAGGAGGCAGTCATTTGACAATGCCTCCAACATGTCTGGAGAGTACACTGGACTACAAGCCAGAATACGAGAAACAACACAGCAATGTATGTGCCGTGCAATGCTCATTCGCTGAATTTAGTCGGTGAGCATTCAAGTAGTAGTTGTAAAGAAAGTCGTGATTTTTCGTGCTTCTGAATAACCTTTATAGCTTTTATTCATGCTCTACCAGAATGTAGGAAGTACTCACAAGATGTCCTTACAAGATAGACAACTTAATCCTAAATCTTTGTCAAAAACACGTTGGGTTGGTCTGCAAGGGACGCTTGCAAGGCGTTAAATGAAGACTGGGATGAAGTAATAGAAGCACTTAAAATGATTTCAAATGGCGAAAGAGAAAAGGCAACTATACGAAATAAAGCATCCAGCTACCTCCGCCAGCTTCAAAGATTAGAAACGGCTTTTCTGTTAATTCTAGAGGAGATATATTGTCTAGATTTACCGTATCAAGTAAAAAGCTGCAATCACCTGAAAACGTCCTGTCAAGAGTACCAATCTTGTACTCGTCTTTATCAGAGTATATATAAAAAAAATACATAGGATAAGAAGAGACTTTGACGTTTATGAAAATGGAGCGCTGATGAAGTTGAAAGTGACTCAGTATGAAGAAGGAACAGAAAGGAAGAAGAGACGAAAACTCTAACCAAATGAAACTCGAGAAGGAGAATTAGAGTTGATTGGCAGAGAAAACTTGAGAATCAATACTTACGATGCAATAATTGATACATTAAGTAACGAAATGGAAAGAAGGAAAACTGTATACGATGAGCTGAACTCGTTGTTTGGAAGTCAGCGCTGGCAAAGAAGGCCCTGACATAAACACACTAATGGAACACAGCAAGAAATTGTGTACTTTTTACGATAAAGATCTATCAACTACGGAAGATGTTGTGAACGTGTTTACATTTTATTTATTTTTGAAAGGATTGGATGAACGTCCAAAAACCATATTCAAACTTTACGAAGTGGTAAATGAGAACGAACTTCAAGACGTATACCCTTACGTTGACATAGCTTTAAAACTTTTTTTTTTTTTTTGACAATCACTGCGTCCAACTGCTCAGCGGAAAGGTCGCTCTTCGTCTTGAAAAGGTTAAAATGCTACACAAGACCTTACTATGACTGAGGAACGTTTGAGGACGTGCCGATTTTTACTATGAAATCCGAGATAACAAAAAAAGTTGGAGTTTGATAACGTAATAGATTTATTTTCAAACTCTGCTTCAGGAAGGAAGTTCTTTTAAATGCCAAAGCTTACTTGTGTTTGTCACCAGAACATTTGTAATTCGTTAGAGTAATTTTTTAACTAAGTTTTTTTATATTGTAGTCAAACGAAGTGCTCGAAACATATCCTCTTGCGCATCAGTGTTACGTATTTTCTTGTACTTAATGTTCAAAGCTCTAACAGACAACGTTATTTTTCATATTAAATGCTTTATACATGTGTATAGGCTTCGAAGATTGAGTACAAGGGTTTCTTCATTGTAAGGAAGTTCTCCAGACACGAGAGAGAGAGTAATCTTGAGTAATCTCTTGCGAGGAGACATAATTCGATGCGTCTCTGAATTAGTTGGTCCCGATATGTATTCATATTAGGCCTATCTTATTGACACTGCATACGACGGAAAGTGATAAGGTTTTTTTCTACCTATGAGATTAAATGATTCATTCATTAAAACCTTACTTCAAAGTCTAGTTTAGCGGATCCTTCCTATCAATCGTTGATTGTCAGACTTTATCTGTATGCTCCATTCTTTCGTTTATTTTTCAATAAACATCACACAATGCGCATGCGCAATGGTGGAGCCTGCAGTGGCATAAGCAGGCAGGCCCGAGGCTTTAGGGGGCCCGCTTTTTATTCCTTTACGTAGTCCTGAAGGGCCTTCTTAGCGAACATGTAATAACTAATGATCCTTTCGCTACCTGGCATCATACAATCATAGGATTTCTAATGCAAACGAGCAGTCAGCCGTTCGGTACAACTCACTGGTCGCGCTCAACACTATTAGTGGATTTAGTGTCGGACCTGCTACTAGTGTCGGACCTATAGTCTTCTACCCACTGAATATTGTAAATTTTGATGTCGTATAGGTTTTTTTTAGTACAGTTGAGAAAAATATGTTCTAAAACTGATCAAAGTTTGTAATCGATCAGCCATTGGTTTAGATTTTATCACTAAATATGTCCTTAAAAAAAAATCATTCGCAAAACACGCCGGTAGCTACTGAATTTTACGGGAGAGGAGAGAAATTATTGATGACTGATGCCTTGTTTAGATTACTAACCTTTTACAATGGTAAGATTCACGGGTAAAACTATACTGGAAGTCAACTTAAGAAGAGAACAAACGGGAAGTCGTCATATCACTCACAACAGGGTTGCCAGTGTTTATTACTATGTTGTTCCGTCAGGTAAGAAGCGTGCCATACTGCAATGCTGAATGACTGTAAAATTGAAATGTTTCTTCCCTTCATATTCTTAATAAAGCTACACAAAGTTACACTTTGTCGGATTACTTTTTAGAATTATATTACGGTAATTCATGTAGGCAGTCACACCAAACGGTCACGGTTTAAAATTTTACGTATAGTATGGATGTTTGCGGATTTTAATAAGCATTGCACTCGTATAATCGTGACAAGTCGAAGTTAATAGTTACTAAAAATGGCCGATACAAAATAAAGTATACTAAAGTTTTATATATAATTGTAGGAAACCACGAGATAAATGGTTGTACTTAAACTGCCACTGTAGAAACCGTCTTATTTGTTTCGCACTTATAAATAAATTAATTAATTATGAAACTTAGGACTTCCTCAAGTTTTAACCGATGTACCTCGGCGAACACAGTTCGGAAGAGGATGGGGAAGAAAGCGGACTGGACCTTCATTTAAGCTACCATCCTAACATTTGTATGCAAAAACAGAGGGAAAGCCCAGAACAAGTCCAGGGTACAAAATCACGGGATATACAGATGCTTATTAGAATAATGGAAACACCTGTAGTTGGCAACACGTCAGATGTATGGGTTGGCAGTGGTGTCGTGGCGACCGCAGCGCCGGACTGCTGGTGGTGGTGTGTTAGGTCGGTCTCCATACTACGTCAGGCGTCATGGAACAGGAGTGTGCAGTGGCTGCAGCAGACGGAGGTAGTGTAAAATGGGAGACCTCTCAGAGTTTCAAAGAGGGCAAATTGTTGGTGCGCGGTTATGTGGAGTGAGTGTGACGGCAGTGGCTAGTGTGTTAGGTGTGTCGCCAGGGACAGTGTCGAAGGTGATGATGGCCTACACAACACACGGGAAAACCACATCGGGGAAGCGGAACAGTGGGCGGAAGAAAAACATCAGTGACAGGGCACGCCGGGTATTAAAGCGCATTGTCACGCGGAACCGTCGTGCCACTGCGGCGCAAGTGACGGAGGAACTCAATCAGTACCTCCCCCAACCTGTTTCGACAATCACAGTTCGCCGCGAATTACATGACATGAACTTACGGGGTCGTGTTGCACGGGCCAAACCTCTCATCAGGGACCAGAACGCTTTAGCACGCCGCAAATGGTGCCGCGACCATGCAACTTGGACCATTGACGACTGGAAACGTGTGGTATGGTCGGATGAGTCACCATTCACCCTATTCCAAACCACGGGCCGTGTTTATGTGTGGAGAACGCCCAAAGAAGCGTATGATCTGCAGTGTCTCCGCCCAACTGTGAAACATGGCGGCGGCACGGTGATGCTGTGGGCCGCAATATCATGGTTTTCATTGGGTCCTGTGGTCACACTTCGCGGACGCATTACTGCCAACGATTATGTCGCAATTTTAGGAGACCACTTGCATCCTATGGTCCGGATGTTGTTCCCGGACAATGACGCCATATTCCAGGATGATAATGCACCCATTCACACAGCTGGAGTTGTTGCAGCGTGGTTTGAGGAACATCGGGATGAAGTTCAACACCTCCCCTGGCCCGCCCAATCCCCAGATCTCAACATAATTGAACATCTGTGGTCCATCTTGGAAACACGACTCCGGCGACGATTTCCACCTCCATCCTCTCTCACAGAACTGGCCGATGCCCTGCACGTGGAATGGTGTAATATTCCACTTGCTACCATTCACGACCTCTATGCCTCCATCCCACGTCGCATCAAGGCTGTTCTGAAGGCGAAAGGTGGCCCGACACCATATTAATCTGGTAAGTTGCACTTTCGTTCAGGTGTTTCCATTATTCTGATAAGCATCTGTAGAAGGGTTTCCACTTCACGAAAGCTTTTTCAGAAAAAAATTTCCCTCCACCGACAATCAGCCTTATTTGAAGACTTGAAGTAAGTAAGGCACAAAATCCTATTTTTCTTCTTGCGAGAAAAAGCAGTTTTCAAAATTTTATTTCTATATAAAACGATACATCTCACCATTTATAAACACCCTATAGAAGGACTAAGCAATGTGTTTGGACTTTGATTCTTATATATATTATAGGTGTGTAAAGAATTCGGGAGGTCCTGGGTTCGATCCCAGTGGCCGACTATCCTGACTGAGGCTTTTCCAGTTTTTTCCTCAGTCATACCAGGCAAATGCCGGATGGCACCTACAACATAGTACCTGGCCGACACCTTTCCGAATCCCTTCCCCTCCTCTATTCCGACCTGAACCTTAGGTGCCTAAAGGAAAAAAATAATATTCAAAATTATAGGTGTAAAAACATACCGTATAATGTTATTCCAGTACATTATTCCAATATAACTTATATTTTTATTGTCATTTACTTCGTCTTCATTGCATGAACACCGCGATAACTGAAGAAATGAATGAATCATTGCATCAACAATGAGAGTAGCCTGTTATCCCTACAAATGCTCGTTCCGAAGTAGCTCAGAGACAGTGATTCCGCCAGACCGCCCCATATATGGGTGCGTGAACCCAAAAAATCTTCGAGAACACCCCGATACCCCAACTTGAAAATTTTTACGGTCAAAAATCTATAGAAACAGTTAAAAATTCCACTTACACATTCCCAATTCTCTACGGCTCCTTCAAACTGAAAACCCTGGCAAAATCCCTGATCGGAGACAATATTATATCTACTATACGGGTGACGGGTCCGATTTCAGTCGTAACGTCGTCCCGATACTGAATTAACTATTATTTTGTTCATTTACATTGTTTGTTAACGCAAGCAAGAAAACTGCTGTTAATCCTGTTTTAAGTATTACGTTCCTTAGTAAACACACAACCGGGGAAAGAAGTTGAGAATAGTAACAGCCGAGGCCTGAATTGAGGCAAGTTCCGGTCTACATTTAGTAAGACAGGAAAATCTGTGAAAAACTCATTCAGAATGATTGACTTGGACGGAGTTCGAAACGAGGGCGCTAGGTAGAGCCCTGAATTGAAGTCACACTAACCACTAGTCCAACCGTCTGGAGAGGCTCAAAGTTACATTAATGGAAATCAAATCAAAGAATTCACTTTTTTTTTTTTTTTTAATGAAACATGTATAAGTTAAAGTAAGATTCCGTGTGGCTCGTAACAAAATAGCAAAGAAGGGAAATTGATAAATACTGCAGTATTTTAATATACACCCTCCATTCCGAAAGAAACCGAACTTTTGAAAACAAATAGTACCACTAGTGCCATCTGTTGTAATATTTTACCGGTAGATGGCGTAGTCCCTCATTGACAACTGGTATAAATGTCATGACATTTGGATGCACGGCAACAAAGTTATTGCGTTTCAACTGTCAGTGTGTTGTGTACATCGGTCGGAAAATGAGTTTCAAACAACGAGCTGCAATTGAGTTTTGTGTTAAACTGGGTAAACCTTTTACTGAAACGCACCAAATGCTACAAAATGCATATGGTGATGAGTGTCTATCCCGTACGCAAGTTTACGAGTGGTTCAGGCGATTCAAATCGGGTAGAGAGACGCTGGATGATGACGAAAGATCAGGCCGTCCCAGAACCGGATTATCGGAAGAAAACATCGAAAAAGTGCGTGAATTCATCAAACATAACACAAAAGCGTCGGTGAAAGTTATTGAAATGGAATTAGGCATTCCTCAAACAACCGCATACCGCATTTTGACCGAAGTTTTGGGCCTTAAGAAGGTTAATTCGCGGTTTGTACCACACAAACTCACCGAAGACCAAAACGTTGATCGAATTGCGCATTGCAAAGACATTGTTAAAAGTGCTCGGCAGGATCGAAACTTCTTGAAATCGATTGTAACTGGTGACGAGACGTGGTGTTTTGAATATGAGCCCGAAACAAAGCGGCAAAGTGCTGAATGGAGAGCGCCGGATGAAGGACCACTCAAAAAAAGTCGCTTGGTGAAGTCAAAAGTTAAGGTGATGCTGATTTGTTTTTACGATTCAAAAGGAATTATCCACAAAGAATTTGTTCAGCCCGGCCAGACAGTCACTGGAGAGTTTTACTTGGGCGTCATGAAGCGTTTGCTGGCAAGAATTCGTCGTATTCGGCCCGAATATCGAGAAATCGGCAGTTGGACTCTTTTGGACGATAATGCACCATCACATCGTTCGCGACTTGTAACTGAATTTTTGGTCAAAAATCACATTATTCGTTTGCATCATCCGCCCTATTCACCAGATCTCGCTCCGTGCGATTTCTATCTGTTCCCGAAACTGCATTTGGCGATGAAAGGAAAGTGGCACGCATCGATTGAAGCCATTGAGAAGGCGACGACCGCCGTCCTAAAGACCATTCCAATAAAGGACATGGAGAAGTCGTTTGACAACTTGTTGGAGCGTGCAAATATGTGTATCGATGCAGAAGGGGAATACATTGATTAATAAAAATGATTTGTTCCAAAATGTACATTGTTTTTTTGTTTTTTTAAAACGTTCGGTTTCTTTTGGAATGGAGGGTGTATATATTTTTTTCTGAATCATTGAATGAATTAGGATTATTTCAAAATAGTTTATACAACCAGAGAAATTGTCTTCATAGCAAGAATTCAGCTCGTATAACTATTGGTGTGATCTACACAAGCTTATTACCAAAAAGGGGTTTTCCCGCCTTTTTCGTTTTACGTCAATTATTCAAATTTCAGTAAAGGAAAACAGAAATTAACTTTCACGGACCAAAGTTCGTTTCCTCCTTCAATAATGAGTATAATTAGTTTTAATAAAATATTAATAGTAAACTCAGGATTGTGTGCAGACACTTTTGGGACAGAATAATGTCCCAAAAGGTCTGCACACCATTTCGTTTTGTACTACTTTGGTTTTCCTCTACTGAAATTTGAATAATTGACGTAAAATGAAAAAGGCGGGAAAACCCACTTGGATTGAGCCTTAAAATTTCCTATCGATTTAGCTAAAACAAATTGTACTTTTCTTATTAATTAAAAACCAGACTTATGACTCACTTTGTAAAGGTTCTCCTCCACCTAATTAAATAGAAAAGTGGTTCCGGGTGCACGACTAGGAAAATTAGCCATACAAAATGGTGGTTGACGTATGTTTCTTGAGAAGATGTAAAATGGAGTTTGAATTTAGCCTGTAGCTTTTAATATTTAACCTACCTGAAAGGTCTTTCTTATACATGTAAATTTATGATAAACACTAAAAACAATCGTGTTCTTTTCTAGTCTCAAAGTAACAAATAAGTTTCGAACATGCAGATGAAAGTAATACTCAAAAATAAAATATTTCCGGAAAATTAACATACAGCGCTATCTTTACTAAAATTTCTGTACTTAAAGACTGAAGAATACGCGCCGAAGGTGGAACTAACATTAAAATATTGCTTTATTGTTATGTGTTAGAACTCAAGAAATAAAGAACTAGAAAAAACAACATATTTGTAAGTCTGATAGAAATAATGAGTGTAGTAGTTTGATACTTCTACAATTAAAAATGCCAAATAATAAAAATATTCTTTATGCTTCAACTCTGAAAATTTAAAATCGTAACAATGAGCCGAAAATCGGGACGGTACCGACAGAATTGGGAAAGATGGCAACCCTTGCTGATGGTGTATTTTAGAAGCTTCCCCAAGGTTAAGTCCAATAATTTAAAAACGTTTCCTACTACTTCAGAAAATTGTATAACTATTTATTATTGCTGGTTGACGTCCCTATTTTTAGAAAGACGATGTTGCGGAACTCATGAGTCGCCTCATTCATCTGTTTGATGATGAGATGCAACTTCGTTAGCCTTTCTTCTATTTACTTATTTTTTCTCAATGGGCTGAATAGGAATCTGAAGCCAGAGCTCATTACATGTCTTAGAGATGAAGTCCCTCGGCGATTACTTTTCAGAGAAGAAGGACGGAGAAGGTATCGGCCAGGAAATAGAGTCTAGTATCCCAAAATACTATACTAGAGTCTAGCATACTTAATAACGTCGCTATTCAGGATTGCTTAAGATATTAAATGTAAGTGTATTTCATTTTGATAAATATCTCATCGTGTGGTATTTCTAAATGTCTTCCGACCATTTTGTCGACGCAGGCACTGTCCGTAATACGGAAAGCAACCATAGAAAAGTTTAAATTTACATAATAAAGTCCCTGAAGTATTCAGTGACTGGATTTACAAAGGGATTAAGATTACGTAGTAAGGAGAATTCAGAAGAAAAAGGGTTACAATGTGTCAAAACTGAGTTTCGTTTGCACTGTTCTTTCAAAAGCCAGATACTTTTTGATGAAGTTTTATTTCAATCGAGCGTCTGGTATCACTCTTTCTGAAATCTGGATCCAAGGCACAGTCGGGGTCACAGGCAACTATGTGATGGTTCTTGTCATTAAATCGACTCTCTCTCAGCACTCCTTTACGAATGTTGCTTCACAGGCCTGCGTCTGATTTTTCAGCATCTCTGTTCTGAAGAATCAAGTTTTCTGCACCATTCCTTCTTTATTGACGGAGCCAGTTATAGGTCGTCTTGTAAAGATCGGATTGAATAATTTGTAAAGCATTTTCTACAAAGGTAAGCAATTGAGTGATTTGGTTCTTGATCATTGATCTCCAGCTAACGTCATTTGCAGCACATCATTGTCTTCTCAGATCATTTTCAACATTACTTTCATATGAGAGTAAAAAAGACATTGATACCATGTGGAATTGTCAACACCCTGCAAGTCAGGAACAGTCCCGATTTGGCTAAGTATTGTTTTATCCACAGCGTGAAGATGTAGCTGATTTTATAATTTAAGTACTGTTAGTTTACAGAAACAAGAAGAAAAACGCAATTTTTTAGACAATATTTTATTTCCAACTTTCCTTCACCCATCTCCATCCGTTCCAACTTCCCTTCGCCCATCGCCATCCGTTCCAACTTCCCTTCTTCAACTCCTTCGACCCCGGGATTGGATGGGGCCAGGTGAATAACTGAACAGAACTACGGTCAGGCAAGCTTCAGGCCAGACTGGCTTCAGGTCAGACTTCAAAGCAGCAGGGAGGTCAGGCAAGCATCAAGCAGTCAGTCACGCACACGACAGACATCCAGACAGCCAGCTAGATATATGTATGGATTGTGTGAATGTAAGCACCGTCATTCCTCCGGAACTTCGTCAAATAACCATCCAAACATTCTTTGTGTGTATTTGTGCAACATTTGATTGTGTGTGTGTGAGTTAGGATGAAGAAAAAGAAAAGATGTGATGGAAACGAAACGAAAATATATTCTCGTATCAACGAAACTGAATAAAGCAAGTAGAAGAAGTAGTTGCGAAGTTTATAAATAAGGTTATAACAAGGAGTAAATAAGAAGAGAGAAAATAGCGAAAGAGGGATTTCGAAACAAGTAAATCATTTTCTAAAGAGCGTTTTATGAAGCGGAGACATGCAATTTATTAAAGAATTTCAACTCAAACGGACCTATACCTGGCGACTCTGAACTGTCAGTCACTTGCAGGAGAGGACAAATGAGAAGAACTGCAGAATGAACTTAAGAGGATTAAGTGGGACATCATAGGACTATCAGAAGTGTGGAGGAAGAATGAAGAACAGTTGGAACTACCGTCAGGGCACACGTTCTACTACAAAGGAACAGAAAATGGAAAACCGACAGGCGTTGGTTTTATAATTAATAAACACCTGAAGACACGGATAACAGAAATTGAAGGAATTTCAAATAGAATCGTACGCGTAATAATAAAGATAAACAAGAGATACAGTGTAGCAGTTATACAAATATATGCTCCAACAACGTCACATCCAAAGGAGGAAGTCGAAGACCTATACGAGGAGATTCAGAAGATTTTGGATAGTGGCAAATCGCATAACAAAATTGTAATGGGAGACTTCAATGATAAAGTAGGAATTAAGCAGAGCATTGACACGAAATTGAGAAACTTTGGATTTGGCAACAGAAACAAGAGAGGAGAGAAGTTAGTGGAAGTCTCAGAAGACAACAGACTGTTAATTTCCAATACATTTTTCAAGAAGGCGACCAAGAGGAAGTGGATATGGAAAGCCCCAAATAAAACTAAAAACGAAATAGACTACGTTTTATCGAATAACAGGGAAATTCTGCAAGACGTGTCTGTTCTGAAAGTTTCAAAATCTCGAGTGAAGATGTAAGCTGAAACTAAATACTAGACTTGAGAGAAAGAATCTTATCAGAGGAAAACCGTCAGTTTTAGATCTGGAAAATCTAGGGAAACACACACATTCGAGATAGGTCTAAGCAACAGATTCAGCGTCTTGGAAGAGTTAGAAGGTAAAGAAGACATCGATAGCAGAACTAAAATACTGACTGAGATAACAAGAGATAGAGCCAAGGAAATAGCAGACATCAAAAAGAAAACGGAGAGCAAAATCTCAGAAGAAACTAAACTCTTGATGATGAAAAGAAGGGAAATGAAAGAGGAGGAAAATTACATAAAGAGGAGTGAGTACATAGAGCTAAATAGAACCGTAAAAAAGAAATTGAGAGAGGATGTACGAAGATACAACGAGCATCTCGTTAGAAATACAACCCAGGAAAACAGAAAACCAAACAGCAGCTCATGATAGGGAAAAAGCAAAACATTGCAGTTAAGAGACCAGACGAGACCGTAACACGAAAGAAGGAAGAAATTATAAAAATATTTGAAAATTTCTACACAGAATTGCACTACTCCGAAGAAGAGGTAGCAAAAGAAGATTTAGAAGAAAATGATGTAGATTTCCCAGATGTAATGAAAGAATTGGATAAAGTACTTCGAGGGATGAAGAATGGAAAATCGCCAGGAGAAGATGGACCCACAGCAGAGATGTTTAAATGGGGAAGTGAAAAGATCGAAAGAAGAACTTGCCAAATTATTCTCAATGTGTCTAAGGAAGAGAGAAATTGTTATACCAGAAAGGGGACAAAGAACGCGTCGAGAACTACAGACCAATTAGTTTACTGTCAGTTCTACACAAAATGATCACCAAAGTTATTTTGAATCGTATTGAACGGGACTTAGATTTTAACCAGGGTAGGGAACAAGCTGAATTTCGTCGTGGATTTAGCACAATGGACCACATACAAACAATGAATGAAGTTATGGAAAGGACTAATGAATATGAACTTCCACTATGTTTAGAATTCATAGATTTTGGAAGAGCTTTCGATTCTGTCATCTTGTCAGCAGTACTTAAATCACTTGAACATCAAGGCATCGAAAATGCGTACATCAAGCTACTGCGAAACATTTATTCGACTGCCACATCTGTCATTAGACTACATCAAGAAAGTGAAAAATTTAAAGTTGGAAAGGGGGTAAGGCAAGGAGATTCAATTTCCCCAAAACTGTTTTCTGCGGTCATGGAGAGCGTGTTCCAAAATTTAAACTAGGATGCATTTGGAATAAAGATCAATGGCGAATAGGTATATTTTCATCACCTATGATTCGCTGATGATATAGTCCTGTTTATTTCAAGTGTAGAAGGACTACAAACCAGAATGGAAGATCTGTGTTATGAGAGTTCGAAAATAGGCCTTAAAATGAATTTAAGTAAAACAAAAGTAATGTACAATCAACATGTAGCAAAGAGGGAAATAAAGATTAGTGAAGAGACAATAGGCATAGTAGATGAGAATGTTTACCTAGGCCAGCTAAAAATATCAAACGCCAAGTTGACTGATGAAATAAATACAAGATGTAGAACGACGTGGAGTTCGTTTGGAAGACTACACTTTATTTTCAAAAGTAAACTAACAATATGTCTGAAGCGTAAAGTTTATAATCAATGTGTCTTACCTATGATGATGTACGGCTGTGAAACTTCGACACTGAATGCGCAAACGACTCAAAGATTGAGAGACACGCAAAGAGCAATGGATATATGCACGCTAGGAATAACTAGGAGGGACAGGAAGATAAATAAATGGATTCGCCCACAAACAAAGGTAGAAGATATAATGAAGACTGCGAAGACGATAAAGTGAAGATGAACCTGTCACATAGCTAGAAGAACAGATGGAAGATGGACGATAAATGTACTACATTAGATTTTCAGAGAAAAGAAACGACAAAGGCGACGTCCAAATACAAGATAGGTAGATTAAATCAAGCGTTTTTCAGGAGCTACATGGATGAGGAAAGCAGCAGACCGAGATATGTGGAAAGAAGAGGGCGAGACCATCCAGCAGTGGATAGAAAGTGGTTGAATATATTGATGATGATTTAATAAAGTTTATTAGCTTTTGTAGCGAAGGAGAATATTTTGAAACCGCTCAATAGCAATGTAGCGCAAGAGCTTAGGTACAATTAGAACAGTGTTGAGGACACGCACAAAAGGAAAGGAACTGGTTAGAACTTTGTATACATAGAGGTTGTATATTGGAAGATGTGATTGAATATAATTTGTAGGAAATGAAGAGTACTCTTACAGCTAATTGAAGAGGATATGAAGGAAAGGAAAACGTTCTGATCTTGTGTATCAAGTACCGTCATCAGAGGTGATGTCGATCAGGGTGGGCTGAAGTCGATATTACTAAATGACTGTGATTTTGACTGCTACCATCTGCTCGTTGCGTGCAACAATGCTAATACCTTTGTACCAAAGATACTAAGATACTATCATTGTTTCATGTAGCCACGAAGTGGATGGAATTCAAAATCACAGCATGTACTAATGACCGACTTCACCCTACCCTGCTCGACTTCATCCCTGATGACGGTATGTTTAAGTATATAAGATAAAAAGGTAAAGGTATCCCATGTTAGATGCACACGCACCACGGCTCATGGGGTATGTGGAAGTAGCGATACACATATTCACAACCTACGGTACCAAGTGAACTGCAGTGGTGATTCCCACGCTCGACCGCCTTTAGCTCTCAAGATGCCCACGAGTAGCAAGGACACTCTGGTACTCAATTTGATAGGAAGCTGAATGCATCCCAGAGTACCAGGCATGGGAGTACTGAAGAAAATTCCTGGCCGCTTCCATACCTGGCGCTTTGAGGTGCCCCCTATCAAATTAAGTACGATAGTGTTCTTGGTACTCCTAGGTACCTTGAGAGGTAAAGTCGGTCAAACGTGACCACCCCATCTGACTTCGTACCGTAGGTTAAGAATATGTAGAGCGCTAGTTTCACATTCCTCTGCGCAGTTTACGGCGCGTGCACATCGTAGGGGTTCGTTTACCTATATATATGAATGTGTAGTGTGTACCCAACTATAAGTTCGATCATCCATCACTTCGCCTGACTCCACTCAATACGTACTGAATTATATGTATATTTTCTGTATGTATGTGTGCACGTATTGCTGTAACATGTGTAGATGAATGTGTGTGGGTACGTGTATGTGTATTATGCAAACATTCTGTGTATTTGATTGTGTATATGTGTATGCGTTTAGTATGTGTGTACGTATAAGTGTTTGTGTAATCCGGCCGACCCGGTCATCCGCCCGTAGTTATTCCTCCCGCTCTTTGCCCGCCCTTCCATACACCCGCCGCCCTTCCGCCCATCCGTCCACACAGCCCGTCCGTCGGCCTACCCTTCCGCAGCCCGTCCAGCCATCCACCCGTCCTGCATTCCACCCAATCCCCTCGGGCTTCTCGATCGCCTCCCAGACATTCCAAGGGCCAGCACAGAATCCAAACCTCCAGGACACAACTTGGAACTGCAGAAAGGAAGAAAAGAAAAGAAAAATAGTCTTAGATTTAGAATGATCAATAGAAATATAAAATGTTATGGCTGGCTGTTCATCTGTTAATTTTCCAGCCTTTTTCGTTTGTATTCGATTAACCAGCTGTGGATAGGATTTAAAAAGACCAACAAACGTTTGATGATCTCTGAAAGAAACTAGGTATGACAACAATTAAGTAATATTGTCGTAGTGGCAATATTAATAAGCAATTCCTGTGTAGAACTTGTTTTAAGACTTTCACAACGAATGTCTGACATCTCTATCCACATTATATAAAACCCCATGTCTATACAGTACCGTATATAAAATTGAAAGCGACTATGTGTCATCACGCAAAAAGTACTTGACCGATTGGAATGATTTTTCGCACATGATCAGACACTGGATCGGACTGAGAAGTTATCATATCACTTTGATTCTAAAATTATTATCTTCAGAAATAATAGACCATTCCATAATTGTCCATTGAATTCCAATGACCATGGTAACAATAAGGGGAAATTTAAAAGCAAAGCACGCGGCAAACCGCACTACAATGTTATTCGACGGATTGATTACCTCCAAGTGGTGAAATTTGGCATGACTATCAATTCATTAACAACGGCTATTTTAGGTAACACAACCCTAACAAAGCTGACTGGTGACATCCCCAATGACTGTTGCCATTCACCCCGCACCAACGGGCAGGCAAATCAGCAAGTTTTACCAATAAAACTATTTTCCGAATATTTATGGCGTTTATTTATTTGTTTTATACCCGACAATCGTTTCTGAAGCCTTACTGCTTACATCTTCAAGAGATTTTGGTTTAATGTTAAATTACAATTAAAATTATATATCATGTTAGAGGCATATGGAAATCAGCCGGACGGGCATAGCAATTTGTAACTTTAAATTTAAATAAGTAACATTAGATTAAACATATATTGTCACACCGTTAGCATTTATAAACAATGTTATAACGTTTATATAATTTTAATTGTAATTTAACATCAAACCAAATTCCCTGACGATGTAAGCAACAAGCCTTACGAAACGATCGTCGGGTTAAAAATATCTGGAAAATAGTTTTGTTGGTAAAAGTCCTGCGTAAATGGGTAAAAAACTGAGTAGCAGCTAGTTGTTCACTGCTGCTTTGGTAGCAGTGAAAACATAGCTGCTACTTTACATATATCTGTTAAAAGTAGCAGTAAGGCTAGCAGTTTATGAATCCTAAACTGTTACTTACACTGCTATTTTTAACAGATATATATAAAGTAACAGTTTCTACTTTTACTGCTACCAAAGTAGCAGTGAAAACGTAGCTGCTACTCGATTTTTTTACCCATCCCTACGTGCGTAGAGTCTAAAGAGTGAACATTTAACGTCCAGTCAATCTTTGGGTCTAACGGAAGAGTTATGTTCCCAACTAACTAAACTCCAATGATATCCGGAGTGGAAGTTGTAAGAGTTGTGAATCCTTTGCATCTTCGAGATTGGAATTGGTGGGAAATCAACTGATGAATAGCCTCAATGAATGCAAATAAACTATTGGCTACTGATCTTTGCAAATAAATAATAAAAAAGGTCATAAAAGGAGCAAAGTTTTTTTTTTTTCGAGGACTGAGAGTGAAGATTGTAAGTTGAGGGGCTTGGTGCAGAAATGATGTAACCCACCAATGATTTCTTTTGTTTCTTTCTGTTTTGTTAACACGGCCTTCAATAGTTTAGTTGACAAGAATACTGAATTTACCATGTACATGTAACTTGTGGACCTTTTGTCTAAGCAATTTTGTAATGTAAGTCACACCATTTTTTGCACCAAGCCCCTCAAAGGCTACTTTTCCATGTCATACAACTTTCGCCCCAGCAAGATTAGGGGAAAAGACAAGACAAGACAATATTTACCAAGACAATTTAGAGCAAATGCCGGATGACGTAGAGATTAACATGTATCTTAAATTAAGGTTTATAACTAGAAATTTTTCTAATTCAATATTTGATCTTTCCTTGAAGTAGACATTATTTAACATTTTCTTCCTTCGAAAACAAATCAAATTCTATGACAAATTGAAAAATGTTTTCAACAGAATTCGTGCCTCCGAAATTATTTAACATTAAATGAAATTTTAGAATCTCTTTACACTTTTCTATATCTCTGCATAAGCACGACGACTCTACAATGATACGACATGTAAATTCTTGTATTATCAACAATTATGATAATTGTAATTATCCTATTAAACTAGATGGCTTAAATTATACAGAAGAAAATAAATTCCAATCTAAAAGTGCCCACTGCGTAAGTATTCTACACATTACAGCCAATTTACAAATAAAAATGTTCAACTTTGAATGGTTGTCGCATGGCTTCCTGTTCATGTCAGAAACTAAAACTTGCCTGGACGCTATATTTTACTATGTTCTATCGAACGGACAAGGAGTGCTTCAACTTGTTGAGTTCAAGTTTGCAAAATTTCCATAAAGACTAGCGCTGTGTGGTACAGGACATCACTATTTCAATTCTCAACATACCATTTTGGTACTTAAACACACGAACACTACAGCTATAGCTAGCTAGCGTTCTATAGCCATAATCAGTACGATAGGAAACCGTTCCCTACAACAGTAAGACTCCGTGTCCTGAACGCACAAGCCAAAAATCGTGGACCGAGCGCACAAGCAGGTATATACCGTGTCCTCAGCGCACCGCAAGAAAAACTAGTTGACCTTGAAGGGCAGGAGGAGGATATTTTGTGAAAAGATAAACTTTAATAACTGCAAAATTAGGAAAATATACCTGTAAACTATAACTAATTATATTTAATAATATTATCATGCATGGCAAATAAGGCTAACCTAACCTAACCTAACCTAACCAAATTGAAGAATATTAAACTGCTCTTCTTAATTAGGCCTTTAAGCTCAGGCCGTGATAATGAAGAATGACGGAAGTGAGTGATGAAGGAAATTGGTGGAAAGACAAAGTGGGAGGAAACGGGAGAACCCTGAGAAAACTCGCGAGCACGATGTTTTTCACCACAAACTCACATGGCGGGGCCTGAGATCGAATCAGGTACCCCTGGAACCAGATATCAGCGCTGTACCACTGACCCATCGTACCCCCTTTTCCCAATACGTTTTATGCTATGTTTGTATTCTAGTGTCAGTGATACAGGTTGTTTAAAAACCAGGTGGGAATCTTGGTATTCATGGTTTGTCAGTGGTTGAAAATCTAGTAGTGAATGCCCGTCTATTTCTTATCGTAATTGCTCTAACACTGCATAATTAAGACTAGAAATTAAATTTATAACTTTAATATTTCTACAGCAATATAACTTACCTTTCCATCATGCCAAATACATGAAGAAGCAGCAACATTCTATGTTGTCGGGTTTCGTTATGGTGCAAGGGAAATGATTTATCCAATATTCTGGTCCTGTAGAAAATATATAAGTTCTTTTTTCATTGCCGTTACTTCTGGTATGGTGTCTTCATATACAGTCGTCTTGTACCTTTTATAAATGGAGTTCCAATCTTTGTTGTTTAGGGTATAAGATGTTCACGTAATTTCGTATTGATGCTATTATACATAGACATTCCATTGTTGTTGCTTCGGGAATCCGGCTTTCACCTAACTTCGTAATGTTGCTATTATACATGAAGTTCCCATTGTTGTTGATTCGGGAATCCGGTTTTCACCTAACTTCGTAATGTTGCTATTATACATGAAGTTCCCATTGTTGTTGATTCGGGAATAAGATTTTTACGTAATCTCGCATTATCCTATTATACATGGAGTTCCCATTGTTGTTGCTGCGGGAATACGATCTTCACGTAATTTCGTATTGACCTATTATACATGAAGTTCCCATTGTTGTTGGTTCGGGGATGAGATTTTCTCGTAATTTTGTATTGTCCTATTATAGATGAAGTTCTCATTGTTGTTGCTGCGGGAATACGGTTTACATCTAACTTTGTATTGTATTATTAAAGATGGAGTTCCCATTGTTGTTGCTGCGGGAATACGGCCTTCACTTAATATCGTATTGTTCGTATTATACATGGAGTTTCTATTGGCGTTATCTCTGGAATAAGTACTTCTATTTCTGGTGTGTTCCTCTTATAGCTGAATACTGTGGAAGCGAAAATGTATTATGAGTTTTTTTAGTTGCATTTTTCTTTGTAATTAAGTAGAAAATTTGCCCTATGTCAAAAATATGAGATCAAGAGAAAATGTGGGTGACTTTTCAGGTTATAATCTTAAGTTGACAAAAATTGTCTATATTATCTATTAGAAATGCCGGACACATTGAATTTGCAGTAAAAAAACGTTTTTAACATAGTCTAGGCATCAGGTCTTAAAAATTGGCTTCTAAGAGCAAATCATGTAACAATTTGGCATCCGATATTTTTTGAATATATACAAATCACTGCTCACAAAAATGCCGGGTGCCAGAAAAAAATACCTCACGCGGGAAGCGGAGGAGGGGGTAAAGCCGAAATTTTTTAACAGCTTCTATTATTCACTATATCTCCGTAACCATTGCAGATAGAGCTTCCGCTTTTTTTTTTATTTTGTGTGTCTAATTGTCTTCTACAATTCAATTTTAGTGCATTTTGTGCTAGAGATAATGGTTATCTTACAATTGTCATTTATACTCAGTATTGGTTGCGCATAACTGTTGACGTCAAAATCGGCCCTGGGTCCGTACAGACCTCTTGTTGCGAAGTAGAAACATGTCTAATCCAACTTAAAATCCCCCACTTTGAGAACCAATTTATGTACGTACAATGGCACTGAACAAAACAGAGTAGGAACAAGGTTTCAAAGTTGACTTCCAACAGGCAATCATGAACGATTTGCCATCCACCTATTTTTTTTTTAATATTACAAGCTCTTCCTCTTAATGCTCTTGGTAACAGTAAGAAACAAAGTATGTGGCAGAATTTGGAAGTTACAATAGAACCGTTCCAAGACAAGGGTACCGATAAGCCATTTTGCCTTTCTCTTCATTCATAGGAAACTGATTGCAAAGGTTATGAACTGGAATATACCTTCTTTTCTTTAAAGTCCCCGCCATCATGTACAATTCTTTACAAGGTATTCTTTCATAATGGTGTGCCAACAGCAGGAATACATCGGTGTCTCTACTCATTACAACAATTCTGTCTGAATTGTGATTTACAGCATGCAGAATCATCCTAGAATCTGCATCTTCATGATTTCCTTCAAGATTTTGAACATCAACGCCGAAATTTGATTCAACTGTCTCCTCATTTTTAAAACTACCGGAAACGACAACACAGTTCTGTAGATGGTGATTCCAGTCATGCACTGGATAAAACGAAGCTAAAGCCGCCTTATTTTCTAGAAGAGCTGCGAAGTTTTCCCAGTTTTGAGGAAGTTGAACTTCAGCGTTTTCTATTATACCTCTTACTGGAGCAGATGAGTTTCTTTCCGTTCTGGTGCATAATTTGGGAGATGATTCCAAATAACAATCAAAGACAACATCTACTCTTGAGTACTTTTTCCTAAGCTTTTAACTAGTTTCACAAATCGCCTAAATCACCGAAAGTGTTAGCATCTTCAAGCTTCTCTAAAGCCATCACTAAAGCTTGTCCATCGATTATGAGTGATGCTGAAGTCTTGGATACGTCTTGTATTTCATTGAAAAATCAAGAGCTAGTCTAGTTACTCAGAAAACTGTGACCTTCTATTTTCCCTAGGACAGATTCCTTTATCAGCAAACCTTATTTAATCTGCAGAACTGTTCTTCACAAAGCTCTTTACGGTTAATGCGAAAACTTGTGATGAAGCTAGGCTAATACTTCTAGGGAAATGCAACCTGGAGAGATTACCTCCAACTAGTGATACTCTTAAACAACATATAAAGAGATCACATTATCAAACAGCAATATGGGAAAACGCTGATAAACGTGAGATCCATCTTCCAAGACCATAAGACTCCGGATGGTACTTGGAGGACCAAATTCTGAAGCCAGTTTTGAGAACACATGAAGACGTTCCCAAGGCTTGTTCAGACATTACCACGTGTAGCTGTCAGAAACTTGAATGTGTAAGTGTTAGAAAATGTGAAATGCAAATGTAAGAGAAACGATCTCTTGTGCACTCCAATGTGTAGTTGTCCAGCGAATGAAAACATTCAATATCAGTTCATCAACAAAGTGATCAAGAAGACTGAATAATACATGTAAAGACTTATGTTATCACATATTCCTTTATCACTTTTCCTTTTATTAATATAAGAGGAAGAATCGAAACAACTTTGCGCCTACTTTTTTTCCTCCTTTGTAATAAGTGTTCGCACAAAACAGAGATATAAGAGCGATGCGGTAGCTTTGTCTTGGAACGGTTTTATTGTAACTTCCAAATTCTGCCATATGGTTTGTTTCTTACTGTTACGAAGAGTATTAAGAGGAAGAGGTTGTAATATTTAAAACAAAAAAGTGGATGTCAAATCGTTTATGATTGCCTCTTGAAAGTCAGCTCTGAAACCTGGTTTCTGCTCTATTTCGTTTAAGTGCCATTGTACATAAATTGATTCTCAAAGTGGGGGATTTTAAATAGGATTAGATATGTTTCTACTTCGCAATAAAAGGTCTGTACGGACCCAGGGCCGATTTTGACGTCAACAGTTATGCGCAACCAATACTGAGTATAAATGGCAATTGTAAGATAACCATTATTTCTAGCACAAAATGCACTAAAATTGAATTGTAGAAGACAATTAGACACACAAAATAAAAAAGCGGAAGCTCTATCTGCAATGGTTACGGAGGTATAGTGAATAATAGAAGCTGTTAAAGTTTCGGCTTTACCCCCCCCCCTTCTCGCCTCCCCCCGTGAGGGATTTTTTCTGGCACCCGGTATTTTTGTGATCAGTGATTGGTATATATTCAAAAAATATCGAATGCCAAATTGTTACATGATTTGCCATTAAACTCGAAGAGGAGGACACTTTTGTGAAATTGATGCCTCGACTATTAGTAAAATCATGTTCGTCATGTACTGTCTAGCTCTGCATTAACTAGCTCCTACACGAACAAAAACATAAAATAATCCAGTGCGATATATTGACAGTAATACCAGCCACACACCATAGCAGTTATTAAATAGTGACAAATAACCTCTCCTGACCATCAAGTTTACCGTAAATAACACCAATAAGGCAAGCCTAGGTCATCTATATCTTGCTCATTTTAATTTTAAAATGCCAGACTTTTTTTTAAGAAAGCAAATATCGGCCTGACATTATTAGAAAAGTTAAAAACAGGACATGTCCGGTAAACACCGGATATTTGGTAACCCTAAACAGAGAGTACTTTCACATAGGGAGACCAGACGTCTTCTTTTACCCGGATCTGTTTCTTTTTAGAGGTTTAAAAAGGCATCCGTGGGAATTGAATTTGATCAAGGCCTTTAGGCAACTTTGGCTCAGGCCGTATGGACGATGATGGGATGAATTGGTGGAATGAAGAAAGTGGGAGGAAACAGGAGCACCCCGAGAAAACCCTCGTACACGGTGTTTGTCCACCACAAAGCCCACATGGCATGAGCAGGGATCAATCCGACGACCCCTAGCACCAGAGGTACGCGCTCTACCAACTGAGCCACCGTGGCTCGCGTCCGTACGATTTTACAAAATATCGCTAAATGTCCTCTTTTTCGAAGCCTCCTGGGTCTTGTACTTAATGAAGATAAGTTACATGTACTAAAGGAATCTTTTACTTAAATTCTGTATTGATAGTAATTTATCAGGTGGTGAAATGTTGTCAAATGATATTTGGTGTAAATATTTTACCGAGATAAAAATATAAATTAATGCTTTTCAGAGTTACTAAAAATTGCCGGATTTTTTTTCTCTGTAATAAGTCACAATATTAGCCAAGATATATTTTTTTCACAAAGTAATAATCACTGGACCAAAGAAAGGAACTGATTAGCTATTGACACAATCAAAGGTACGTGTATATTACAATTTTAAAGCATTTTCCTAGTCTCAATTTTACGATTTACTTTTGAAAAGAAATCTTTGATGAGATGGGAACGTTCAGAAATTATGATACAATTAAGACATGATTTATAGAGATTTTGATTTTCTTAGAGTTTATAAAATTACCAAATTATTACTGAATTAAATTATTTAAAATTATAGGAGCAAAGTTTGCTTCTGAGACATCCAGCCATATGATTACTATTTATTTTATTATGTATTGAAAGTTAAAAATGTTTTGTCCTACCAAATTAATTAGTGTGATGTCTGTACAGGTTCCTTAATTAATGTCATCATAATAAAGAAAGTATTTTTGAAGTTAACAAGTAACTTCTTCCACTGTTTTCTCTGCAGGGACTGATATCCTACGAGCATTAAATAAAATATTTAAGACCTTTAGGCACCTCAGGCTCAGACAAGAATAGGCTGGGGGAGAGGATGCTGGAAGGTAGTCGACCAAGGCCTTTGTATTAATGTTTCAAGTATTTTCCTAATAATTTCTTACGCTTGCAGAATCTTTTATTACATTACTCAAAGTATTTTGAGAGGTTGTTGTGGATAACTTGTCAAGATAATTATAGGCCTAACTGATTTAGTATGTTCCAATAATTTAGTTTCAGGGAAGGGAATCTTTCTGAGAGCATGTGTTTTGGGAGGAAACAAGAAATCTAAGTACATGTAATTTTTGTAAAACTTTAAGCAATTTCCATTTCTTTGAAAAGGCATGTTTTATCTATATGGTACCACATTGTATAGTTTTCTTTCAGGATATCATACGTCAGGCTGTTCATCATTAACTGTATAAAAGGAAGATAAATTTAATGAGTTGCTCTAGCCTTTTTTCTACGGTACCATCTCATATTCGTCCAGTGTGCCATCATGAAAGATCTCTGAGATCCCTGGTTTCGACATTCAATCCCAAGACATCTTCATAAGAGATTAGATACGTCGATCAATCACTATACATTCACTATTTAAAAAAATAATAAGGAAGTTCTTTCGATATTCCCCCGGACGAGAAATCGCCATGTTCAGTACATTATTTCGGATCTGATTTTGAAGGACATTAAGCTCAGTTCAAGGTAACTGAAACTAAATTAAGCTAACATAATCTAACCTAACCTAACTGAACCATTACAGTTTTGAACGATCCGGGGGACTATCTAAAGTTTAGCCGAAAACAAAGTTCATCCTTTATGAAATATATTGGATTATCCCATAACTAATGTCGTTTCTAGCATGGCCGTGAAAACGACGCCGTGCAATGGGTGAATAACGAATTACACCAAGTCCCCATCCTCCTTATTCACCGGACCTTGCGACTATAGATTTCAGTCTTCCGCAATATCGGAAACAATCTTGGGGAAAACACGGTTAAAAATAGGGGACGTGTGGAGAACAGTGACCAAGTTTTTCTTGTTCAAGCTAGCTTCAAGACAGATCCCCTGTGGGGGTGTCATCTCTAAATTCTCTAGCGCACCTCCCCCCCCAAATTAGTTTTTTACGGTCAAAAGTGAACTGAAACGATGTAAAACTTTAAAACCCTTGGGGGACAATTACTTTAAAGGCAATCGATTAGAATGAAACATTTAAAGTCTTTCTGAAATGACTGGGGGGAGGGCAATGACCCCCATAAATACGCCCATGGGAGATACCGGTGTCATATTCCATGATAAAACTAAGCATTATGATAAATTTTTACATAAAAAATAACTTATCAAGAAAATATGGAAAATATCCCAGGTCTATTGCACCTGCACCCCTTCCTCGAGGAAATTCTAGATCCGTCACTGTTTCAGGCATGTAAAAACGACATTACACGAGATGACCCGATGTTAGTAAATATTAATTCACATGTTGAAAATATTTTATAAAGTGTACGAAAATTACATTTGCGTTTATACATTAATCCTTTCATAAACCAAATATCGATTTAAATATCAAGCAATATTTGGAGATTTGAGTATTAATTTACTTTAAAATATTTTTAAAAAATCAAAATAATACAGAGAATAAAAAAAATATATGACTTACCAGTTTAACGAGGCACATACTTCTATGGAGATTAATATTATTTGATTAAAAGAATAGTCTTTTAACAATCTTTAAATGAAACGTTTCATTGTTATGTTTAATTATTACTATGAAATATGAAGTATAATATTTAAAACTGGTCACATACATGAAAGGATAGAATGGAACGAATTAAATTGTAGGTAAACTTAAAAATAATTTAAAACATGGAGTGGAAATTTATGATATTACTGCCAGAATATTGGGTAGGAAGATAAGTATTTTTTTATACATTCCATACAATAAATATAGACACAATATAATAAAGGAGGCTTTTATGTAATTATATTCCTCGGCGGAAGGCTTAGGTGATATTGTTGGGAGATTACAACGTCCATATATAGGAACTAGGAAATAGCGAAACTAATAAACTGGGAGGGGTAATTAAAGATTGGATAGAAGATAACGATTTAGTGATTTTAGACAATAAACATCCGACATTTTGTTCTTAATAATGGTAGAAATCCAAGTGCAATAGATTTAGCAGAATATTCTCCAGAATTGGCGTTGTGGGATAACTGATTTACAACTTCACATTTGCACACAAGTGTTCACTATCCCTGCTTATTATCTCCTGCTGCCTCAATGTTAAGGGAAGTCCCGACAGTATAACCGCTAACCTTCGAGAGAATTGTATACAAACAGTACATACAGATTTTAACTCATTTAGTGGTATATTTTATTATCTAATGAATTAGGACTTGAGAAAAGGGACACGTTTCTCATACAGATGAATGTAGTAGTCTCTTGCAAAACATTTATACTGGCATGAATACTGCTTCGATTACTTTACGTATTAATACCTCTAAATCGTAATACCCGAAATTCAATTAGTGGAACTAAATTCCAAGAAAAAGATAAGTATACAATTAAATACACATATACAACAAAACTTTACGACTTATGAAAAAGGGTCGCCACTAATCAAGGAACTGCATACATTGATAAGTGCTATATGGAGAAAGGAGGAGCTTCCAAAGGAATGGAAAATAGTTCCGGTTTATAAAAAAAAATGTCAATCGGACTAATAATTACGGCGGAATCACATTATTCCCAATATGTTACAAAGTACTGAATAGCCCGCTTAAGCATACACGTAGATGAAATAATTGGAGATCACCAATGTGGATTTAGAAGAAATAGATCCACGTTGGACCAGATTTTTGCCTTGAGACAAATCTTAAGGAAGAAATGGGAATACAATGGGACGCTTCACCAGCTATTCATTGATTTTAAGAAAGACCATGTCCCCCAGTCCATTGTCAAACCTGTTTGTACTAGTCTGCTAAATTCCCCCCTTCTCCCAGAAACTCTGAAAACAAGTAACTTATGAATTACTTGAGGCTAAACAGATGTGGCAACAGCGGGCTTGAAATAAGCGACAAATGTGCAAAAAGATATCTTACTCAGTGACACAGTTTAAACAATAGGAAAATCTTTCTTTATAGTTTAAGTATTCATTGGTATTATCACTAGAGTTCAGAACTTGATGAAATGATATATTTTTCCAGTATATTTGGGAACGATGCTGATTATAATGGCTGCATTCAACGCAGTGAGCAAAAGTTTATAGAACTAACTAGGATGTCAGATTTAGGCTTTGCAATTCTGGTCTATCATTTAATTCTAATATCTTGGTTGAGTCAATGACGTCACGTCGAACAACATTATAATACATTTTTCTTCTGCACTTTTCATATGATATTTGCTATTAGTATACCTCTAGTGTATCCTATATTCTAGTATTCGTTCGATATATGTTTTGATGTTCCGTTTTAAATCTACTGTATACCTCGACTATACTGTAATGGTTACATGTTTCTTATATCTGAATTATTGATATACTTTGATTTTTGACGTTGCCTATTGCTGTTAATGACAATAAAATTGTTTCTATTCTATTCTGTAGTTATTTCTCTAAACCTTTTCTCACAGAGCAGCTCACTGTGTTGAATGCAGCCAATAGAAACTCATTTCACTCTAAACTACCTAAACTGAAGCAAAAAAAACAACAAAAAAAACGTTATTTTTATTTTCATTTTTTGCCATTTTTCGGTTTATTGGTCATTTTCTAGTTTTTAAGTTATTTTATTGGTCTATTTTTAAGAAAGGATTTCCTGTTATTTTCAACTTCATTCTGCTTACCTGTAATTGCTTACATGTCTCACATATTCCAAATCTTCATAAAAGTAAAAAAGAGAACACTTTACTAGGATTGTAATAACTCACAACACAGCAGAAATATATGGGGCCTCTAGAATAAGATGGCCATTTTTTACTTTTGTGCGTCAACATATCGTATGAATCTTCCACTATAATCACTGAGAGTGTCATTGGTTTATTCCCCTCGGATACGAGTGAAATGGTAGTTCAAATACAAGGAGTACCGAGGGACTTGAAGGCGTTGCGAAACTTTACGTGCATTATCATAGATAGTATGCGCTTCTTGATGTTATGTCCTGAATGATTTACTTTGCAGAGACAGTCCTGAATGATTTAATTTGCAAGTGAATGAAACGGAAATGAACGTTGTTTCGGATGCAGCCTAATCACAAGAACTTACAAGTACAAACAAGTATAGTTTAAGTATGCATTGTACGTACAGTACTTTGTTACGGAAGGGAGTAAAATAATTCCGAAATATTGGAATTGTCGACTTTTCTTCTACGTTGTCAGACAATTTTGTATCCTGTACAAACCGGGAGTACTCTTTTGAATCACAAACTGCACACATAATATCTATCATAAAAAGGAATGTTTTCGTTATGCTAATTAGTTGCTATGATTTGTCAAAAGTAGTGAAACATACACGTTTTTAGCTTCAATAAATATCAGTAATGAGCTTAAAGAAGGAACATTTCGGTAGACATTTTTTGGACTGGTACAATTTTTTCTTGAACTTCCTGAATTGAGATGAAAAAGAGTATGTTCTGTTTCAGGGGGTCTAAATTTAATTTTTGCAGGCGGGTCCGGGCAATTATCGTTATGCCCCTGCCAGCATATAATCTTGCAAACTCTGCGTAGCGAAACACTAATGTTCTATTTTTCCTCCGACTCAACAGAAACACTGAGTGATGAAACACGCGTCACAGATACCATACATTTAATCAAGTCTGTTATTTACTCTAAGCATAATTAGTTACCTGTGCTACATGTTACATGTGCTGTGTTACATGTGCACATATTCTC
The DNA here is from genome assembly GCA_022664845.1 of Lepisma saccharinum. Taxonomy (NCBI): domain Eukaryota; kingdom Metazoa; phylum Arthropoda; class Insecta; order Zygentoma; family Lepismatidae; genus Lepisma; species Lepisma saccharinum. The sequence continues at coordinate 65,488 of JAGDQP010005341.1, forward strand.
TGTATTTCATGTGAGCACGATTACAATTCATGTCCTGAAGTTGTACAATCGTGTCCAAAATTAAATGAACAAAAACATCCTTTGATCGAAAAGTAGAATTAAAATGAAAAGTGAAACGTTAGAACAAAATCTATCATCATCTTAACTTACGCACGCAAGCAAATGAAATGGAGCTGTCCTCAACCTACAATCTACAGTGAAGTATTATAGCGAAAGGGCGCCCACAGAGGAGGTGTGCGGTAGTTGCGCTAAGCCATTTTTTGGTAAACAATTGATCTTAGCATGCTCCGTTTGTGTAAAAAGATTTCACGTTAAGAATTGTTTAAAATTGGGTAAAATAGAATACGATATATTTATGACTGGTGGCGTTTCAACATATAAATGCCATAGCTGTACCGGTTCACGGAATGAAGAGACGGTGGTTACTCCGAACAGTACAAAGAATGGCAAAGGAAAATTAAATGTGGTAAGTGCTGCAACATCTGTTACAATGTCCGATGACTTTGTAAGTGAAAACGAGAGTTTGATTAATTCATTTCCTGATCAAATGCAAAATAACGTGGAAGTTGGTTCTTATGCACAAAACGAGAAAGAACTGCTTAATCTCGTCTTATTGAAAATGAACCATCTAAATGATCAAGTGGAGGCTTTGAAAGCAGAAATTATTTCCCTAAACAGGAAAACTGCAAACTGAATAACTTAGTTAGTGATATGAACAAAAGTAAATCCTACGCCGGTGTGCTGATGGATCAACATAATATTTCTGTACAGGGGATTAACTTCAGGAGCACCAATGAAGCAAGAACAATATCTGTACAAGGGTGCAACGGTATCCTGGGTACGAATAGCAGTGAACAAGGGCCTAAGTACAAGGGTTACAACGTAACACTAAATGTACCAGAACAAGGAGGTAATCAAAACTCGAGTGTGAAAACTTATGAACAAAGGTCAATGCAAAATATTGCAAATATACAAGGAACAAGTAATGAACAAGGGTGTAAATATAATGTAACAAACAATGAGCAAGAGGTACAGGTTATAAACCAGGATACTAATATTGATAAAGAGTGGCAGTTGGTGGCAAGTAAGGATAGGAAAAAGATTGCTGACCCTAACAACGACAGGGGATCAGCCAGACTACCACTTGGCAAAGGTAACAAAATTACAAACAAATTAAAGGTCAACAGAAAACAGGAAGCCTTGAGGGCTTTATTTATTACCAGGTTAGAAGAAAGTGTAACTTGTTGTGATTTAGTAGACTATATTCAAGATAATACAAATATATTGGTAAAGAAATGTGCAAAATTGAAAACTAAACATATGGGCTATTCCTCTTTTTACATCTTGGTTAATTCAGAAAGTTTTAATGAAATTGACTGCCCTAGTTTTTGGCCTGACGGAGTCCTTTTCTCGCGTTTTTGGAAGACTTTATGAGGATAGTGTACTTGATTTATATAACCATGATGTAATAGTAAATGAAATAGAAGCTAAAAGTAATCAAGGTAAAACAGAACATGGAACTTCTCAACAGGGTGCAAAGAAATAGTTTTTTCATTCTTTTTTCTAACATTCATGAGAGGACACCAAGAGATTAGCATATACTATCAAAATGTCAATGGCTTAAATACAAAAATAACAAGCGTTGCATAATGTAAATTGTAATAGTTATGATATAATTGTCTTTACCGAAACATGGTTTAAAGACGATAAAGAATACTGTGTACAACTATCTGATAAATATGCAATTTTTAGGAAGGACAGAAATGTTCTGCATGAAGGTAGAACAAGAGGAGGTGGTTCTTTGTTACTTATCAAAAAGAGTCTTAATTTTATTGAAATAAATCATCCCTTCCAGTTTTTAGACGTTATTATAGGAACTATAAGGGTACAAGGGAATAAATCAATTTTAATAGCAATTCATTATTTTCTCCCCAGTATGAAGCCACAAATTTTTATGGAGTATTGTAACTGGTTTGTATCTAATTTTATTATGAGTAACTATAAAATATTATTTTTGGGTGGTGTAAACGCACCTGGTGTTAACTGGGAAACAGAGACCATAACATCCACAAATCATTATGTAAAACGAAAATCGGAATGTATTCTGGAGCTGGCGAATCTATTACAATTAACTCAACTAAATAAACCATACAAGATAAATGATCCTACAGCACTCTTAGATATCCTCTTAACAAACATAGAAAGTACCAAATTGTTTGTAGACGTTGAGCCTGTTGTAAAGATAGACAGATACCATCCACCTTTTTTGGCTATTTTATCTATTCAGGGTAACTGTATTAGAGATACGCAGAACACACTTGTCGAAGGTACTGATTCTTACTACTTTCCTCATGCAAATTTTGAATTCATTGTTCAAGATATGAATAATATTCACATGGAACTAAATACAAAGGATAATCTTAATGTACAAAGATACACTACAACAATGTATAACAGTATTTATAAAATTTTCGACGCCAATGTTTGTAAGAAAAATGTTAAAAGGAAGAAACAAAGAAAAGTTGATCCTTGGATGAACAGTCAGTTGAACTCGCTCATAAACAGAAGGGCCAGGTTTTTTATTAATTATAAACAAACAGGTAGTACGTATTGGCACCAAACATATTCGTTATTAAGGAAAGAGGTTAAAAAGAAATACAAAGAAGCTAGCTCGCGATATTTTATGTTTTTAGAAAATAGTCTAAAAATTAATAGTCACTACTTCTGGAAAAGATTTGACAGGAATAGAACAACAGGTAAAATTGAAACTATGATAATTGATGGTCAACCAACAAATAATATGCTTACAATAGCAATGGCATTTAAGGACTATTTTACTACGAATTTTAATTTAAATAAGAAGTTAATGGTAACAACGAATTCTAGCAACATGGTGGCAAAGATCATAAATACAACTATTATAGATATTCCTTTTATAACCACGGAAATGGTAAACAAAGCTGTCAGGAAATTAAAACCAAGATCCTCTACTGGAACTGATGGAATACCTAATTATATACTTAAAGGTTGTTCATTCACTTTGGAATCTATACCGGCTGATATCTTTAACAGGTCTTTAAATGAAGGTATATATCCAGATGAATGGAAAAGTGCCTTTGAGGTACCGGTACTTAAAGGTGGTGATAAGAAACTGCTTTGTAACTATAGACCAATAACAATCTTAAATGCATTTGCTAAAATATTTGAAAGCATAGTCACTGAACATCTACAGTTCCACCTAAAACGTAAATTGTATCCCAACCAACATGGTTTCACTCCTGGTAGATCAGCTTTAACGAATTTAGTACAATTATCGAACTTTGTACAAGGGCATGTTAAAAGTAAATCACAGTGTGATGTGATATACATCGACCTATCCAAAGCCTTTGATACTGTGGACCATGAATTATTAATTGGTAAATTGGATAAATTGGGTTTATCCCCAAGATATATATAAAATGGTTTCATAATTATCTTATAAATAGAACATTTAAGGTGAAAATAGGCAATACAGTATCGAACTTGTCAAAAATAAATAATGGAATTCCCCAAGGTTCTCCACTTGGGCCTTTATTATTCAACATTTTTATAAACGACCTATGCCCGTTAGTTACAAATTCAATGTTATTGTTATATGCTGATGACATAAAAATAATTAAAGATGTAAATTCCAAAATTGATAATGTAATACTTCAAAATGATATCAATACAGTTACTTCTTGGTGTAGTGAAAACAAAATGAAAATTAATACTCAAAAAACTTTCTTTGTAAGCTACACTAATAAAACCCAATACTATGCCAGTGCATATAGAATAGACGGAACAAAGATTGTTAAAGAAACTGAAATTAAAGATCTCGGATTAACTTTTGAGGAAAAAATTATATTTAATAGAAAAGTAGCAAATAATTCATCTGAAGCTAGGAAACTAATAGGTTTCATATTCTATCAATGGAGGGAATTTATCAATCCTGGTTCTTTTATAACGTTATATAAATCATTGGTTAGGCCTAAGGTTGAATATATGTCTTCAATATGGAATGACCTGTCGCAAAACTTGTAATTTAATTGAAGCTACCCAAAAATGTTTTATGAGATTACTTTGCTTTAAATTTCTCCTACCATATTTCAAATACGACTACGACTACTGGTGTGCTTTTTTCAATATTGAAAAATTACACGAAAGAAGGAATGAAATAGACAAAGATTTTTTATGTAAAATTTTGGAAAATAAATTACAATCTACACATATACTTGAGAGTGGACTATACTCTTGTACAACACGAGAAAAAAAAATATGTTTAAAAACGATATGTAAAAATGATTTTCTACTACGTAGAAGAGTCTAAATTACGAAAGGAATGTTAGGAATGTCTCTACTATGTACAATGTAGTTAATTTTAAACTTTCTGTATGTATCTTAAAGGTTGTATTACTGTAAGACAAATATGTAATACTTTTTTTTTTCTCTGACATAATGCTATATTAGGCTTTTTACGGCTGCTCATAGCATGTTTCTAAATAAACTATTACTATTACTATTACTCGAAGTGGTTCTCTGTTTTCTATTGGGTGCATTCAACGGACAAGGGTTCCCTAAGCGCTGAGAGAACACTTGAAAGTTATTGGTTTGCCTATAGGTAGCAACCAATACGATTAAAATGCTCTCTCAGCGCTTAGTGATCTTAGTCCCACGAATGCGCCCATTAATGCCATTCCTGACTACGTCTTTGGTTCCTTCTGCTGGATGGTTAACTCTATCCGCTCATCTGCTTTACAGAAGGGAAGTTGAATTTCATGAAGTGTGTTGCAGCAAACTTGCAACAAACATGATGTAATACTGACTGAATAGTAAGAAGATCCAGAATAGGAAAAAGTAATGCGCCCTATTAAGGTGGTTATCGCGTCTCTCTTGCGATAACTTCTAATCTTATGAGGTGACTTTTCCTTGAAGAAGACTATGTATGGCTTCACTATATTGCATACTTTATGCTTCAGATTAAATGAAGTGATTCTTTTATTGTTTGTAAAATAATAATAATAATAAAAGAATTGTGTGGTGGATGAAAAACACTGCACATTTATCAGCAGCCGGAACTGATTTTCAGGCTTCTAAACTCGGTTATTTTTTTAAAATAAATACTGCTATCACAGTCTCCAGGGAAAGGCTATTACTGATGACCGTAAGGGAGAACTATGAAAGTTTTTAAAAGAATAAAAAATGTGGCAAAAAAATTATGGAGAAAAAGATGCCAAAACAAAAATAAATAAAAACTGAATGAGATTATGCATCAAAGTGTAACGTTACGATAAATAAAATGACATTTCGCTGTAAAGTCGTTTTATCTTTCGAGGTCATATTGATAATCATTTTGCTGACGACGTCCGGAAAAGGATTAGCGCTTAAAAAAAACTATTTTGTGGTTCACAAGATTGCATGACAGAAAGTGTGTGACGTCACTTAACTACAAAATTATTCACTATAATACTCCCTAATCCGAGTTATGCTTATTCTAAATTTAAATTAATCTATATCGGTTTTAAATAAAATAAAATTAAGATAAGAATGAATTATTTTACCTTACTCAACATTACAATTAAATAAAATATATGTTGAGAGAACTAAATAGTCCGGTTCACTATATATTTTCCTTCAGAACTTATGACAATTAGCAAAGTGGCAGATTTTTGGTAACCTTGTAACATCAGGATTTTAAAAAAAATATGTTGGCATTTCCGCAGAAGCCCCTATGACGTTATTGTGGAATTTCAAATGGTCGCTCTAAAGTAGGGATTTTCTGAAATCTTACCTTTGAAATGACATAGAAAGCTCATTTTTAAATGCTTTCCCAATTATTTTCTAGTTATTTATAAGCATTGTTATGTCTTACCACTTCATGACAATACTAACAGTTTGTTTCATTGTATTATGAGACCCGGAGCCTCCTTCGTGTTCATACTAGCCTGCTCGATTCTCTCTTTGTATATATAATAAAGGTATATATACTAAAGGAGTTTTACCCTCTTTCTTTTCCTTTTGTACTGATATAAGTGTACCAGCGTTCTATGATTCTGGTTTCGTTTTTGCTGGTATTCTCGGTTAACTTTGCTATTTTGTTCTGTGAGTGTTTTGTGTGCTCATATGTTTGGCCACGGACTTGGCAGCTTAATCTGTTGGTCACATCACTTTCTACTTTCCTCTTGTCTATTTAGTTGGTTTCCCGTTTGGAAATTCCATTGTTTCTGGACATTTTTGGTTGTCTTCTTCAGATCTAATAATAACTGTTTGCGTAAATGGACTTCTTCTTAAGTACTCGGTTTATGTAGTCTCTATTACATTGTTTTGGCCCTTAAAACAGTTGATGGTTTCTTTCATTCTTTTCTCTTTTGTTTAATTTATTTGTGTTGCGAATTGTACAGGCAATTCCCCACATTTGTTCACTGGTTGGTATTCAGCATAGGTATCTCACAGCAGGTCCAAATATATATACTGACATAGGCCACAGGTACGAATTGTTCCAGTAGCTGTGCCTCTTGTGTACAATAATTTATTTCCACCAAGTCCAATGCAGTTATTACATTAGAACCTAACCTAACCTAACCATATTTAGTGTAGGAGGTTGTGGATGGGGTACTTCACGTTGGAATAATAGTGGTTACAAATGAACTTCTGCCCTTTCGATTATTTATACTGAGATACAACTTTTTCTGTGGTGTGTTCAGGCCTTTTGGGGTTCATCGGATCATTCTAGGTAGGCGATTCAAATCTCCGTATGTGATGAGGGTCGATTTTTGTTTCCAGTTACTTTTGCTGATGTTTAGTTTGCCACATTTTTTCGTTACATAGTAGTAGGTTTTTACAACGTTTTAGTTAAGTGTTTATTTGTGCCTTTCTAGCCAGCCAGGTCAAGGTGCCTCATGGCCCTCTTCTTTGTTGTAGTGAGCTCCTTCTGTATTCATTTTCGTTTGAGTCAGTTGTTCACTAAGTTTGAGTCATTTTCTTTTTATTACTATCATATTTATTATTATATGCTTTTAATTTTATATAGAATTTTTCATAGTGATAGTTTCTGGTTTTTAAGAATATTTTGGTAATAGAAGCGACTGTGGTCAGACACCTTTTCGTATTTTTATCAGTTATGTGTAATACATAGTTTATCAACTTTTGTTGTTAGGGGCTGGCCGGTGTATCAACCAAGTTCAGTTTTAAACCGAAGGTGTCAGTTTTGCATTTGCTTTGTGCTACATAGGACTTCAGCAAGATGTTTATTGTGAATTATGCTGCTGAGTATGTCGTGATTTCTTTCCAGTCCCCTCTCAACCTGTAATTGGGCAAAGAAGTGCCAGTTCAGCACTACTTGCTTGCTGGGGGCGATATATATATATATATATATATATATATATGGGGAAGTCTCCTCCATTACTTCTTTCTCTCGTACCGAGCGTATCACGCTATTTCATAGCGGCACACTACGTAGAGCGACAATACGTAGCCAACATTTCGTAGCTGTGACACTACGTAGCTACAACATTTCATAGCCGCGAAATTTCATAGCTGCGACATTACATAGCCGCGACATTTCATAGCGGCGACAATACATAGCGGCGACACTACGTAGCCTCGACAATACATAGCGGCAACATTTCATAGCCGCGACAATACATAGCGGCGACACTACATAGCCGCGGCAATACATAGCGGCGACTTTTCATAGCAGCGACATTACGTAGTCACGCTATTTCGTAGCCGTGGTAATTAATATCTACTTTTTACATCGTGATTTTACATTATTATTACAGCATATAGAACAACACCGGTAGAGGCTCTCCAGGTGGCGTCGGCTGTCCCGCCAATGCATCTTCAGGTGAAGAAACTGGGTGCCATGTATTGGCTCAAAAAAGGAAACCAAGAACGAGTATCCAAAATACTGCACCAAGAAGCAGAGAATAAATTAGAAATCAATTCCATAATAGTCAATGCATGGCAGGAGTTATGGGAGGAGACTGAAAAGGGAAGAAGACTTTTTGGATTCTTTCCAGATATTGAGGAGAGAATGGGCATGGAACTTGAGATCACCGGAGGCCTTATGCATTACTTGACTGGTCACGGCCCCTACCGACAGAAACTACACCAAATGAAAATAGTAGAAGATAATATGTGCCATATATGCGGGGTGGTGGCCACGCCAGAACACATCGTACTAAGATGTATGGAAACAAGAAACATAGTTTGGGAAGAAAGACAGCTCCTGGGGGAGACGCCCGTCACGGAGGTTCTGCGAACACCGGAACTGGTGACGGCCCTCAGGGAGCTGACTCACAAAGTCTCAAACTACTACAAGAGGAAATACCTTAACGGCGTGGACCGCCCCGTATGAAAACAACAAGGATAATGCAGATTAAGATATGGGGACGTTGGGTCAATAAAAGGATCGCCGCGTGCGCGCACCCGCGTTGCAGCCGCGTCAACCGCGTATAAATAGACCACAAAACAATAGAGACACGTAATTTAATATATAAGCCAGAAATGAAGTGGTGAAATAGAGAATGAATGTTCCGCTGGAACCCAGTGGAAAAGTTCGGCGCCTTGAGGCGGAACTCCGTCCCAAGAGACGCTAAGTGTGTGTGAGTTAGTGTAAGTGTGGTGGTGGAAGAATTTGGAAGTGTGGTATGAAGAGACGAGTGTATATATTTAGTGGAAAAACGCTAATTTTCTGGAAGCCAGAAATGAAAGCGAACAAATCGAAAGCTAGCCACGGTGTAAGTGTGAGTGTGAAGAATTGAAAGTAGAATACAGCGAAACAAAAGGCATAACTAACCGAGCGCAAGAGTGAGACAGGAGGAACTAACATAGTGACGAGGAGGAAGTGGACACCAATCAAAAGGAAAGGGAGGCGACAAAAACTTTGTGGAACACACCACCTAATCCACGCGCACCTATCCTTATTCCTTCCTACTCTGTTGCAGGTTAGAAGAAGAGGCCAAAAGAAGAAGAAGCCAACCAAGTTTATGTTTGTCTTGTCTATGTGGTGTCCACGTGTTAGTCAATGTATTGTTCTAATATTTGTAATATATGTTTATGTGTTATATGTTAATAAAGAAAATAATAGGTAGGGACCCTCCCAAGCAAGTAAGTTCTATTAAGGGAACTTAGACCAGGAGAACATTCTGGACGCCTGGTCCAAAGTCCGTCCCGTAACACCTGATGTCTCTGACAGAAGGAACATAGGAGCTTCTTGGAATGCCGGAACTCCGGCAATCCAAGAATCTCTAGGGACACGCCTGCCCCAAGGCGAGAAGAACAAATATGTTCGTGATGCACGCCCTTGGAAGTGCACAACTCGGCTTGTGCAAAGGATGCAAAGAGGCGGGGGTGGTAAGGTGGGACCCCAAACTAAAAAATTATTATTACAATTCGTAGAGACGAGAGAACGTAGTTTCTCAAGTGTATTTCGTAGTCCAGGCTTTTTATGACAAAATTCTGAAAATTTATGTAATGAAATTGTCCACAAAATTCACGAACACAATTAATTATTTTCCTGCGCCTTTGGTTAAAGTAAATTATTGTGCATCAACTGAATCAATCACTCAATATTATGATTAGATCTCATCATAAGAACATTTCCTTTTTTAAAAAATGTCCTGCTTAACCCGAAAACGTAAAAGCAAGAAACATCATTCATTTCTGTAATATTAAATAGAAATCTTTCTACAAAAGTCAGTACAATATTATGCAACACCACTTCATACCAGCGTGATATTACATAGAGCAACATTACGTAGCCATGATAATTCATAGCGAGGAACTACGTAGCGAGCATATTTTTATAACTGTTACAGAAGATGATGCTATTCATTACTGGCAAAACTAACGTCTTTACTGGAGAAACCTAAAAACTAATTTGATGTCAAACCTGATGTCAAACGTTTAGGACGCTGCAGTCATTCAAAGATTTTGTCCAAAATTTTTAGTCTCCAAATAATTAATTTTAACTGTTAGGAAATCTACCTCATCATAGTTTATAACCTCTCATAAGAAGTAGGCAGGAAATAAAGAAATTTACCAAATGTGAAGAAACAAAACCGAGCTCCGCAAATATAAAAAATGTATTATAAAACGTGTCGGTAACATTGCAGTTGCATATGAAAAGAAATCTTCATGGCTTTGTAAAACGAATCACTGTCTCTCAGCATTTATGCCAACTTCGCGATTCTCACATCAGGAAGTCCCAGAGATGGCGCACGAGTTTGCAGCTTACTAAAACAAAATTTTGTATTGTCGTCTGGCAGAAACGAATAACTTCTTTTGTAATAAATAAGAAATAAAAATCTGAAAGTAGACTGACTGTTTGAAACAACAGTGTTTATTCAATTGTTTATTATGTTTTACATATCGACTACCAATGTAAGTTACGTATAGTAATGATCCCCCGAATTTGTAACTTTTGACAACTACAGATTTACCTGATACATCAGTTGGGTACATAAACTTGACTGGTTGCTTTTATTTAACAATTCTCTTTGCAGGGTCTGAAGGATTCTCTCAAGAGACCGTTTCTCCACCTAGGATCGGATCTTGAGATCGTATAATTACTCCATAGACATATTAAGTTCTTCGGGAGTTCTTCGTCTTACCTTCGGTACAACTTCAGTCTACCTGCACCTGAAGAAAGAGGAAATGCTCCGAATGACCATCTCTCTAAAAGGAACGAAGTTCGTGGTTCAGTAATCTCTCCTCCCGTTCAGCCCGTGCCCTGACGGCGACCGTTTCTCTGATTAGTAACAGACCCTGCGGTGTGCAAACCCTACTTTCACGCCAACGACGGACGACGTCTTCAAGTGACTGTTTCTCTGAGTAGGAACGGAATCTGAACTACTGTGGTCTCTTCGACTCTTAAATGCATTTCTTCACCGGTAATTCCCAGAGTCCGAGCTTGCCCGCGGTACGGAGGCATTTCACTGGACTGAACTTTCAGACCAGAATGTACGGTGGCAGCCTTAAGTGGATCAACTACCAATTAATTCTCTGAAGTATCATTCGAGATGTTGCTGTTTATGCTGGGAGGCTTTTGCAGGGAATGAAAGGATTATCTCTTACTGCCGGTTGACTTTCTCGTATCTCGTAGCCTCGTATTTCGACATGCTAGAAACCTGGGAACCTAATGGGACTTAATTCCATGACCACGTGCACAGAAAGTTCCTCGGGAGTTTCTTCAATGTTAACCTGTGTAATCTTTATTTGATGCCTTCTTTTATGCGAACCACCTCAGCTATGTCAAGAGATGCTGCTTAGGCATTATCATTTCAACCCACACAGATTCGCTTACTCTGTCTTTTATTTTGTAAGGTGGCATATGTTCCAAATTGTTCACAAGATATAATCAAATGCTACATAAATTTTCACAAAGACAAACAATGAACTGTAACAAATGTCTTTCTCCGTACAATTGTTTGTTTTCTTTGATGTTATTGTTGAAAGTTAGTTGTTCTAGCGAAGCAAATGAGTTTCCATAGATAAGATATTTCCACCATTGGGAAGTTGCAGTGTTTTTATTTTCTCTGGTAAATATTTTATTTTATTTTTAAAGCTAGTAAATTTAATTAACTATTCAGTTAGTTTATTTAAAAGATCTTCCCTAGCTTTGCAGAAGAAAATATAAAATTAGTTTATTCAGCTTTAAAAGTGACATCCATTTTAAGAGGCGAATTAGTACATTTTCAAAGATTTCTAGACTTATTATTATTATTATTATTATTATAGTCACGTAGACTTCAATAAGTATAATAGTCACTAATTATTACTATTGTAGTCACGTATGGACCATAGCATAGGTTGGCTGTTCATAGCACGTTATACATTTCATTATTATTATTATTACCACCCTACTTCAGTTCGTGCCGTAGGACGAATTTTGAATTTATTTTAAGGCCTTTAGGCACCTATGGTCCAGGCCGTATGGATGATGATGGGATGAGTTGGTGGAATGAAGAAAGTGGGAGGAAACGGGAGCACCCCGAGAAAACCGACGCACCTGGTGTTTGTCCATCACGAAATCCACATGGCATGAGCAGGGATCGATTCGACGACCCCTTGTACCAGAGGTGAGCACTCAACCAACTGCGCCACCGTGGCCCTGCCGTAGGACGAGAATATGTGAGCAACCTCCACATCTACCGTGCGCCCTTCACGGCGCGTACTTATAGCACAGGGTTTTATTAATAATATTATTATTGTTATTTTTATTTCGTTTTCAAATATTTAATCTATGATCTTTTATGTGAAATTTGATAGATTTCTTTCACAAAATGTTAATTTCTGTTTCCCAGAAAATAGTTCATAATTGCTTTTCAGTATATATTAAATCAGTGTACACTCAGATCCAATGAAAATGAATCATGGGGCATGTGTGTACTTTCTACACCTAACAAGTTTCACACAATGGCAATAATGTACCAATATTGATAATAAATAATTCAAATGTTCCATACGTCGTGCTTTTCCAGAGTTGTCAGATGGAGGGAAGTTTTCCGGAAAACGGGAAAATTAGGCCGCAAGAAAGAATAAAAATCGGGAAATTTTGTTTAAATTTCCAGTAATTTTTAAAGAAAACTTAGTATCCCGGAATTTATTTTTACAAAAATCGGGAATTTTTCAGTATTTTGAGGGAAATATTGCGACGGGAATCTGACAACAGTGTGCTTGTCACGTATTAGTTCGAAGTTGTCAAATAACTTATATTTCTGAACGTCCACTTTCTCTAAATGCGAGTGTGCAGTACAATTGAAATTTCTTGTTCTAAATGTGTGCTTGAATAATAGTTCTTTGATGGAAGCCGTCTATAGTTTATTTTCTGCTCTGATTTCAACGAAGGATTCAAAAGGATTCAAACGTCTTGTAAGGATTCAAAATTTGTTGGTTTATTAAAAATCATCGTTTCGCTTACATTTTAGATACTCCCTCAGATCGTTCTAAACAGTGACGGTTAGGTTGGATTGGGTTAGCTTAACTCATAATTAGTTAAAACTAACTAATTATGTTAGTTAGCTTAGTTCAGTTTGAAATTAATATTTTCTGTGAATTATTTTTAAAAGTATCGAAATTTCACAGGATTCTTCAAATTAAATCTCCACATCAAAATTTGTCTTTAGATATATATTCAAGCCCTTGTAAAACTGGATCCATTAGTATATAAACCAAGGTTGAAAAAAAAATCATGATTTAAAAAAACAAAACAATAATAAAACATATTTTTGTGTTTTTTGTTTTAAACACGTTTTTATTGACTGGAGAAAAACGTGTTTCAAACGTTTTAAACATTTTCTTAAAAATAGAAAATTGATAGGTGTTCCATCGACAGTAGCCTCTGTAACATTTAAGTCGCGCTTTCGGTCTATTCATGAACACTTACTAGCGATTGTAGGTTCTATTTTACCAAATTTTATGAAATTTGCTATTTATTAAAATTCAAGCTATTTATTATAAAAAAAA
>JAGDQP010005342.1:0-58981 GCA_022664845.1 Lepisma saccharinum
GGGGGAAACGCAGGCGAGATCATCTCGCAGGAAAGCCAAACATAAAACACTAATTTAGTGACCTAACGCAACTAGGCCCTTAAAATGTACAAGGTTCAACGCAGTCGCGCACTAGTTAACATTAATCACGAAATTTTTATAAGCACAACTGATTTGACTATTCCCTAATGTTTGCTGAAGCATCAAATTAAAATATCAAAACTTTACTCCATCTGAAGTGACTTTATCATATACTTATGAAATAACACTTCGCGGGCTACCGCAGTGATGGTAAACTACTTACTTCTTAATAAAACCCTTGACACAAGGCATATCTGGTAATGCAAAAGACTGATTGCTGAATTTCGTAAAAAACAAACAAACGAAATGTTTCCAAAGAGAATCTCTAGCACATCAAAAAGTGCTTTTAAAGATGCTGTTAATTTCACATATCAAAAAGGTAAATTAAAGGTTTACAGAAATACTCTGCTAAGAGCAGAGACAAGATTTCGCACACATTATATCCAAAGAGATTAGGTTATTTTCAGTTTCCAAATATGGTAGACATTCTACCCTTTAGCCCAGTTAAACAAAATGTTCCACGATTAACGAAGCATAACTATCTACAAAAAAGATTGTAATTACAAATATAACTACTGGACAGAAATTTACTTTGATTGTTCCAAAATCATTGTCAAATTCGATAACACAGTCGAGACATACTATAGTTGGGTTTGGTGTAGATTTACAGTGTGTATTTCTATGAGCGAACTGGCTTACGGTTTGCGAAAACAACGGAGGAGTTTTGAACCTTGTTGGTAATTGAAACAAAACATTGCGAATCGTTAAAGTCTTACGTTTAACAAAAATGGGAACACTGTAGAAATTTCGTGCAATATAAACAATACTAATTTCCGAAATGAGCAAACAAATGCTAAGTGGAAAAGAACGTGCATTTGGAAAATAGCATCAACTATAGTGCATTGCAAGTTAAGATATTCAACATATTTGAATCAAAGATAAAGTGCTGTAATTTCACTATCTAAACATATGTGAATCAGACTTGGGTTTCAGAGAGAGAAATGATCAATTTTAAGATATCAACCATACATACCTGATAGAAAACCAACACCCGATGCCTACCAAATTAAGCGGACAACTTCACTTCTCACATGCTTCCACTAATAAAACCACAAACCACTGACATGCTGAAGATACACTTATCACTACCACACACACGGAACGGAAGGGGCTTTGCACCACAAATGATTATATTTATATTTTATTTTAGAAAACCAAGAAAACAACTGCACACCACATAAACACTCTTATGAAAACCACTTCACACACACGAAATCCACCAAGAAAGATGCTCCAAGATCACTCTCTGAAGGAGGAACAATATGGAAACTCCAAACCGCTATCTACAGTTGATGATATATCAACATATTACTTCTTGTAGAATTATGAACGTAGAAACAGATGCTACAAATGATTTTCAATGAAGAGGCTGCTTTAACTTATATATTTGTTTTATACAAAAGACTGCATTATCATTTTTATTTAATACATGCAATTCCGAAGGCAGCCTACTTTCAGTGCAGCTTTTCTATATGAATAGCCATGATAGAACTACTGATCGGAAACAGACAACAAGGGCAGAGAGGGTTGTGGCTTAACCACCCAATTCTCGACGAAAATAAATCAACAATCAAATCTTTCAAATTCTTTATGAAGACTTAAAACAAAAGAAAAAATGTTGGAGAAAGTAATGCAATAAAATATGCAAAGAATAATTAAGTAATAAAGTGAAGAGACAATAATAAAAAATCCCGCCAATACGACAATCAAAGGGATGGCCTGAATGGCTCTGCTTTATTGTGATCTGGAGAAATGACAATAAAGAAAGCCGAAGACGAAAAATATCACTGATAAAGCACGAACAAAAAAGAAAAAGAAGACGCATAAAGAAATAAGGGGAAAGGGTAAGATATGTTGGGACCAACCGAAAATGGGTTGCTACAGTTTCGACTTCCGCAATTAAGACTTTTAGAATTCTGACTTTCGATATTACATCTTTTCAGAATTCCAACTATAGAAGTTGCGGAATTCTGACTAATGAAAATAATATTGGTGTTATATAAAATATTTTAGCCTGAGCCAAAGTTGCCTGAAGTCCATAAATACATTCAATTTTATATAATGTTTACAATACCGATATTGAGTGCAAAGCATATATTTGCTATGTGCTTCGTCACATCTTTCTGGATTAAATTGATTTGTGTTTACTGTATATTAGCTTCATCGGCTGAGACCGATATAAGTGATGGATTATGGGTCACCTCTCGGAGGGACGGATGTGACCCCATGGTTGAGTGACACTCCTTTGCCTCACTCTATTTTGCTTCTTCTCTATTCCATAGTCTACCAAAAAAAATTGTTGGTGTCTCTCGGAGGGACAGGGATGGCTGTTCCTCATCTAATCTGTAATACATTTTTCCCTAACTACCATTTTGTATTGTAAGTGTTTGGAGATTTGTGATTGGTCATTTCTGTTGACGTCGGTTGAAAACGTAGCAATCTTGAAAACATTGCACGTTATGAAAACAACGTCTCGTGAACGTCTAAACTAAACAATATCAGTGATAAATGACATCTCTTAATGCTATGAAGGATAAATATGTTGGCAAAAGAAAATCGCGGAGATCGTGTCGAGTAGGCAACAGTCAGCGCAGGCGGTGTTACAGTAGTTAAAGCCAGCAATTTTTCCTAATACGCTATGCACATGACATTTAGCACTCACTCCATGTGCTCTTTCCGAAGCAGCCAATTAGGGATCGACGATCACTTACAAACCCAAAGGGTACGAATCACCAATCCCTTAGAATACATAAATGTAATTCGAATAAAATATGTTACCAGGGTGGAAGAAAAACCATGCAAAAGAAGTAGAAAGATGATAGTTTTGAGGTTCCATCCCGGCAGTAGATTGTGTGATTAAGAGAGAAGCCTCAGTGTGAGTATGAAGCTAATGCTCTACCAGGTGAAGTATGTCACAACAACATTGTGTGTGTGTTCGTATCGAATGTGTTTATTTGATACATTGTATCGAACGGAAATGTTGGAAAATGGTCCTGTTAAATTCATACTTTTTGAACCACGAAATTGAGGTTTGGATATTCTAATGAAAACGACCACTGAATTTACGAAAGAGTTCATGATAACTGAATAAACCAGTGGTTGATTGCAATTTTACAGTGGAAATATTTACAGTTTACATCGTCCACAATTTCGAACTGGAATAATCAAGAAATTCAATCCGCCATTATTCGCCTCTTCACGTAATTCAAATTAATTGTCAATAACTCACACTTTCTGTGTAAATTTAAATACCTTTATTCTATTTCTGGATCTCTTTCCTATTTTACAGGTCTGTCCTACAAGGAAATTAAAGAAATGTGCCCACCAGAAATAGATGTTGCCTGCCATAATGGTCCTAATAGTTCGACCTTGTCTGGTCCTGAAGATGTAATGGCAAAATTCGTTGAATATTTGAAAGAGAATAAAATTTTTGCTAGACAAGTTAATTCTGCTAATATTGCATACCACAGTCGATACATTGAAGATGCTGGAACTAAACTTTTGTCGTACTTAAAAAGGGTAAGTCATAGAATTAATGTATTTGAAATCTCCAACAATTTCCATTGATTGTATGGGATCAGGATATTTTTAGGTTACAGCTGAACTATTTTCATTTGTCCCCTTGGCAACTTTCTTACTTGGGGGCTTATTCCCGACAAGTCATGAAGTGAGCCAGAGCGCGGTTGTCGACAGAGCAATAAGGTTAATAACAACGTTTTCGGTCGCATACTTCTTCGATACTAACGACATTTGTGTTTTGGCCTGTCGTCTGAAATATTTCGTATGTGGAACCTACAACACTGTGTCACGATACCTTATTCGACACCAGGTGGCCTTGTGCATCAGATTATACCACGAGTTATTTTTGATCCTATGGGTAATATATGGAGTTTCATTTCTAATTGTATTCTGTGGTTAGTTCGCAATCAGGCTTACGTATCAACTTGTCGGTAATAGCGTCGGATCATCATAGTAAAAACGGTCATATTGGTAATATGACAAATTCTATTTTTTCTTTACTTTTCCTGTCAAAACATTCTTATATTATCATATCTATTATAATATGTATGTTAGGAACGATTATTGAAGGTTAGGAAGGTCAAGATCGATTCTTTCCTTTTTATTATTCTCGACAGGACTCCGCCACTTTAAGCGTTGTCTTATGACCGTTTATACTACTATGATCAGCGTGTGTCGGGATTAAGCTCCCTGTTTCTTCACACACTGATCACAATAATAAAAACTGTCATAAGACAACGCTTAAAGTGGAGGCGTCGTATCGGCGATAATAAAGAGAAAAGAATCGAACCTGACCTTCCTAATCTCCACTAATCATTCCTAGCGCACTTATTATAACATATATGATAATATAAGAATGTTTCTGACAGGAAAAGTGAAAAAAAAAATGAATTTGGCATATTACAATTACGACCGTTTTACTATTATGATTGACGCTGTTTCCTTTCGCTGTTCACGTTAATAACCATTGAACTGTAACTAAAAGCGATACTGGACTGATCGGAGCCATTACAAATTTAGTGAATATATGAAAACAGGTAGCAGAATGGACAAAATGGTTACATATCTATGATAAGTATAATTTATTTTCACTAAGTCGTATCTTAAAAATATTTAATTAAAATATTTGCAGTTCTGATTAACATGAAGTATTACATTCACAACATGAAGTATTACATATCTTGATTGTCCACTTTCACTCTAGACCAATTTGGACCAAATGTTCAGTTCTAACAGTTTCTTTTACGCTTGCTTTCGCTGTGTGGCTAGTATTTCAAACAGTTATTATTTACACAATGTACCATACTATGCAGATTATATTTATTTGCGCCCATTAAATAAGGTACATGCAAATTGACAACTGGTATAGAACACGTTAATATACACAATACTTTGTTTATAAAATTATTTGAGACAAATTCCACATCAGCCACACACATATAGGGGAATGGGAGAGGGCAAAGTGAATATAAATATTATGAGACAAAGTGAATAGTGGAGTTAATAGTCTTTTAATAAGAGATGGCAGCAAAAATTCTTTGTGGCTTGAGACGTCACTATTGAAAGAACAGAAGGTTGCCGAGATTGATGTTGAAGAGTTGAACTTTTTATTGTTCTAATCGTGTTTTATTAAAGATAAGATTTAACAACACTGAGCATTTGTATTTAGTTGCGCTTTTATTTTGACAGCCGAGAGTTATAAACAAGTCGTTAGTTACCGAAATCGAAGTTACGCTTACGAAAAGTTGATCGTGTACTATGAAACCTGAGAATACCAGATTCAAGATGTGTTGTAAGTTTAGTAAATATTACTGTGAAAACGATATGATTATAATAACACAGATACATATTTACGACAATCTGTCAAAGGAAATCTCAGTTCCCAAATATGATTTGCATTCAAGATGAGAATCGAATTCGTCCGAAAACCAGAAATAAACTGTTTGTTTTCTTTAGTTAATATACTAATTCTTAATATTTAGAATGCCTAGTGTTTACAGTGGATCAATTTTAGATACAACTCCGATTTACAAATACGGAATTGTTAGGTCACGATATGATAGATGGAATAAACTAATTCTTGGTATAGGATTACATTATAGCAATTAAACGCATATGTGTGATTGTGTGGTAAAGATAAGAAAAGAAAGAAAAATGTACGCTTCTGAAAAATGTTCAGGATGTAAATTTTTTAAAACCTTTCCCTAGTATTTGCTATTTTTTGTCAACGCAAGATGAACGAGGGGCAGGGTTTCCGCCAGGAATTTCAGTTTGTGGGGGTGTAAAGTCAAAATTGGGAGGGTGAATGTGAAGTTTTGTACGGTTTCTATCGATTTTTCACAGCAAAAGTTTTAAAGTTGGAGGGTGTTGTCGAGATTTTCAGGGGGTAAACACCCCCCATAGGGGAGATCTTGCAGAATCACTGGCTTGGGGCAAAGTGAATAATTATTGGAGAAGCAAAGCGAATAGTGATGATCTTACATGGTAAAATTACTTTAATTTTACGTAACTTTTAATATGTACCCACGTATTTATATATTTTCTAGTTGAATAATAATTATGTTGTAATCGTTCTTAGTTTGAATAATTTGTCTTTTGTGTTTTTCTGTTTATCCCAGAACCTCTGTGTGTATGTTTAAGTTGGTTCATTTTGCCCCACTGTTGCGATCCGCTTTTCCCCTATGGTACTGTCTAAGAATTTTAATAATATTATTTGTATATAAGTTTCTTTCCCCATTATTGTACTGCTATTTGGAAGTCGAATAATGAGAGGAACTTATCCCACGTTTTATTTTATTGCATGCATTTTTAGTTGCTGTTTAAAGCTGCTAAAGTTATGTGAACCTCTTTGACTCCCACCATCCTCTCTATATATGTAGCTTATCAGACATCCGATATGTCAAGACTAATTAGGGGTGCGATGGCCTCAAGAATACAATACGTATATTGCAACAAGGCAAGTATACATACATACTCTCTAATATTCATACATATAATTTACATGGATAATAAATCGTAAGATATACAATACATAGACTTCATTGAGCAGAATAATCAAGGTCAAGTTTACACAAGATCACTGTGCTAATTAAGGAATTTTTACAGAGAGGGATGAAATGTCATTCATAAGAAAAAATATGATTAATTTAATATTATACATTCGTCCAAATAAAGATTTAGAGTGGGAAATTCCCCCTCATCCCCCATTAGTTTGCACACTACACAAGGTACATTAATGTAACTTATTTTGTATTCATTGTCAGGTACTCATCCAAGCTACATGTTTGTTCGGGTGGGCCTGCTCAGTGTTGCACCATCTGTGCTCGAAGTGTAAGGTAGTACAGAACTGCGTGTGTAAATGTGACGTCACAGTGTCTATTCGTGTAATCCCATGCGGTTCTCTCTCGAACGGGCAGGTGGTGCTGGCACGCAACGCCATCTGTAACCCCTTCTCTAACACATACACTGAGAACGTAACACGACTGTCAATTGTCTGCACCTACTACACTCTCACCCGGACAGGGGCAGAAAGTTCCTGCACTGAGTTATACTACTTGCACTCTCACCGGCCATCCGAACAGTTGAGGTGGAGCTTGCACTGTGTTGCACTACCCACTCGAACACAAAAATGTACACTAGTGTGCACTAGTTCAAGCAATGCAGCCCATTCGAACAAAGCTTATAAAGCGCGCCGTTTATAAGTAGGTTACTGATTTGTTTAAGAAATGTCTTTTTACTTCTAAAAACTTTAATATCTGTTTGAAGTTCGTTATATAAATTTATACATATATAGATAAAAGTTAAAAGCTGTATGTTCTGTGCTGAATAGTGTGTAGATTTCCTTTGGTTTCGGTGTGATACTTGAGAACGTCTAGGTTTTTATTATACATATTTAACTGTCCCAAGTAACTCTAAGAATTACACTTGGGTCTGTCATTATTTTTAGAGTCACGAAATGTTTCCTGCAGCTAGATCTTTTGGGTACGTTATTAATATTGCTTAGCACTCATTTGTTTTTAGATAAAAATATTTCTAAGTTGAGTGGAGGATACCCAGAACTAAGCATGAATAGGAAGTCGCGTAATATAGAGATATAATGACCCTTTAATAACGGACAGACATAAGAGTGCGTATCTTAGAATTTAATTTTAAAATTAATTTGTAAGGGTTTTAGGCAACTTTGACTCAAGCCAGTGTATCATAGAAGTAACCTGAGCTAACTTTTTGCTTAAAGTATATATATGCTGTTGCCAAGTTAGTTTGTTATCTATGTATATTACTAGAAACTAGATTACATGTTCAAAATTACACATTTCAATACTTATGGTAATAGAAGGTAAGATAGGTGTTGCCATTTGGACAATTGATAAAGTCAACACGTCGTTTTCTTAGCATTTAGTATTAGTTTGTTTGTCAAGATCCATTCTGTGAGCTGAACTACATTTACGTCGATAAAATATTGTAATGTACCACAACTTTTATCAGAAAGAGTTACGGTAATATCATCCGCATACAATGGTACCTTGCAGTTTACAATATTCAATATTAAATAAAAATGTAAAGAAAAAGTACAGGACCCGAAACTAATCCCTGAGATACTCCTCTACTAACTAATAATGCGTTAGATGAAATTCTGCTTTTCTTTTCTGATGGTTCAGCAAAGTGTATAATTTGCTCATCCTGAAGGCTATTTTCAAGATATGACCGAAACCAGACTTTATTCTATATCTTTCAAGTTTTTCAAAGAAAATCTTATGATCAACACAACCAAAAGCTTTAGACAGATCACATAAAATGCTAATAGATTTATAATTTTGATCGATCTAACTACTTATGTAACTTAGGTATTCGTAGGGCTGGAAAAGTGCATTTAACTTTTAAGAAGGCATACGTGACTTTACTATTTTCTATGTATCTAAAACTTTAATAACATTGTACAGTTACTTACAAAAGTAAATGGAGGTTGGAATTATAAGAAATAATAGCTTTTTTCTCCAGGAGAATTGTTGCCCTGTACGCCTAATAGGCAACCAACACGACAGTACAAATATACCCGAAAACATGGGATGCCAGGATATGAGTCCATTTAGAGGAAGAAGACTTTAGTCCAGCATCATTTAGAGAACCACGAGAGAGTTAGACAGAAATCTCATTCTTGTCTTGTTCAAACACACACACACACAGAGAGAGAGAGAGAGAGCGTGGAAGAAGACGGGGAAAGTGCGAAAAAAGAGAGGAAAAACAAAGAAGGAAAGAAAAATGGCGCAAGAAATGGAAATATATGAAATTTTAACGCTTATTAACACAGTCTGCGTCACTCTCCCCCGCCCCCCTCTCTCTCTGTCTTGTGCTTTTCTCCCTTTACGGGATAAATCTCTTTCAGGAGGAATCGCGAACATCATTTACAGCGCTTAATTCCTTGAAGAAAATATTTTGAAATCCAGACTGGGAATCGAACCCAGAATCTTCAGAATGAGAGTCTAATACGCTGACCACTTAGCTACACAAACCATAACAAATGTGTTGTTAAATCAACCATTAAACCCGTTCCCCTCAGCGGTTTATTTATATATATATATATCCTAGATTTCAGAACTATATTTCAAGGAAGTAAATCCCACTTGCTGGCGGTGCGCTTATTCGCCAATCCCAACCGGTAACAATAAAAAGAATTTATTAGAAACTATGCGTACAAAGTGCTGTTGGCAGAAGCGGGTGATACAAATGATTTAAATACAGCACCGAGAGCGTCAGTTGCCAACTGCCTAGCGTGGCGTATTGGTAGGACACTAGCTCACGAAATAAAACACCCGGGTTTGATCCCCGGCGGGCGGACGAGATTTTTCTTCTTTTCTTAACAAATATATTTTTAAAAGTTTTAATTTATTATTAATAATTCCTTTCTTGGATTTTCAAGATTGTTTAGTTTTTTTAAAAGTTAAGATTTTTTCTTCTTCTTGTCTTAAAAAAATATTTTTCTAAGTTCAAATTTATTATTAATAATTGCTTTCTTTCATTTGTCGAACATTATATAACATTACTGACCATGGTGGTTAGGTAAGATTAGGTTTGGTTATGTATGCTTACATTTTCATTTCTTTTCCTCAAAATACATTCCGATCTGTTTGTGTCAACCTAATCTCCGCTAACCCATGGTAACTAAAAAATGCAACTTGGAGGGGGGAAAAGGCCTCGGTCAGCTGTATACATACGAAAAAGTGCTATATTGGGTATGCCTACCGCTAACCGGGGAATGCGCTCCTCTGAGGCTCACGCCGCCCAGCTCTCGTCTGACGCACCGTGCCCCTTGCATACCTCGTGGACCAGACCTGGTTTATTTATATATACCCTAGTTCTATTTGCATGCCAAAGCAATTATTAATAATAAATATGAACATATAAAATATATTTTGAAAGATAAAATGAAGAAAAATCTTGTTCCCTTCGGGATTCGAACCCTTTTTTTTTTTAAGTAAGCCAACGTCCTACCACTGCACTAAGCCTGAACCTGTAAAATACTGGTTTGGTCGTTGTATTTACAGTGGATGGCGTCGGAGCCTGTCTGACGTTGCAAGTGGTGATAACTTGTAAAATTTTTACTATTTTCTTCCTCAACTTTGAGTGCGAGGCGTAAAAAGTTTGTTTGATGCCTTTTTGGTTTGCGGGCCATTAATTCCGCGCAAAATTGCGCTTGTGCCAAATTATCATCTCGGAATGTTGTTTTGTTTATTTACCTTTTGACTATTGTGTTAAAAATAACTCAACTTGCGCATCAAGTCTTGAAATGTCATCATCGTTCCTTTTCTTTTGGTAGTGCCACGATTATTTCTGCTTCAATCATGTTTTCTGGACAAAAATTGTTTGTTTCTACTAGAGCCCAATGAATTAGTTAGTCTCTTTCTCTTTTTTCAATGAATTTTGTCCCGTGTAACAACCATTGTCCTGAATGTAATGCCCAAATTTTGATTGTCCGTAAGTTCCTAATTACTTGTCAGCGTGTGGTAAAAATATGTACATATATATTTTCATTGTGCTTTTAACATTAAAGTCGGTGATTGAGGATACGTAAACTTCCCTGGTCAGTTTTGTCACAATGAATTTGACCCATTTAGTATATAAATCTTTCGTAAGAACAATATCTAAATTAAATCTTTTGTAGACTTATAGAACATCTGTAATATTCTTTTTAGGTAATAACTGATCCCAAACCTCGATCATCTCGATGGATTAGCACTTCTGTACCTGAAGAATTATGGAACACTCCAATGGCTAAATTGTGTTCTGCAGAGTACCAAACCAACAATCTCCTTTCACCTGTTCTGTTTGAAGAAGGTTTGAAATTCATTCCAGAAAATGCAATTACAATCGAGATTGCTCCTCATGGGCTTCTGCAGGCAATTTTGAAGAGGTCACTGCCTTCTGGCTGCACCAACGTATCTCTAACAATGAGGAACCACAACAATTTGGAATATCTTTATACCACTATCGGAAAGTAAGCAACTTGATATTTGTATCTGTTCTTTGTATTTGCAACTGCAAAATAATCTTTAAATTATTATAAAAAACATTAAATATAATTTAAAGTAAAGCACATAGAGCACTAACATAGTATCTCTAATATCAAAGGAGCAAATCAATTTAAAACATTACAATTGCATTATTGGGGAGTTAAAGTATTTTTTAGCCAATCATTAGCAGTATGCTGCTGCTAGTGACAAGTATGATGTTCTGCTCGAAATCAAGTTTATGGTACGAAGATCTCGTGGACAACATGAACCAATAATGATATGCTATTGCGTATCTGGGATGAAGTCCCAAGAATAGAATCGGCAGTTTATTTAAAGTTGACTTCAAACCAGTAGGTTTAACATATCTCCTCCAGGATTCGAAGTTAAAACTCATGATTACAAGAAGACAAACGCTACCAATTGGAGAAGATGTAAGTTATTTCATTGTGCATGAATGCGAGATCAAATCGTTGAGACATATATCCAAAAACAAATCAACAAATACGCCAAGAAACGAGTAATTAAATAAATCCCAATGCTAACTGATTCATAAATTTTAAGTTCAAAACATGAAACAAGATAGACATGTTAAAAATAACTTGGGAAATAGGAGATATTTTGTTCCGCATGAAAAAGTAATGTTGTCCGAAAAACCAGCACATTTATCTTTTGTACGCGTGGTGTGAGATGCAAATTCCGCGAGATTCTTTAAATGGAATAGTTCCTTGTAACCATATCACTATAAAAATTAGTCCCATTTTGTTTAAAGAAATAACACCCAAGGAGATTTCAAGAACACTTGTAACATTTTTACTATTTTCTTCCTCAACTTTGAGTGCGAGGCGTAAAAAGTTTGTTTGATGCCTTTTTGGTTTGCGGGCCATTGGTAGAATTAATCGGTAAAACACTAGGAGAAAGTGCAAAAAGTTATTTTTTTATTTTCCTAAAAAGACCTTGCTCCCTTTTGTCTAAAATCTTGCCTAGCTCCCTCTTGTCTAAAATCTTGCCTAGCTCCCTTTTGTCCAGTTCATAATATAACCATTGTACCTTGCAATAATAACTTGAAGAAACAATGTATAATAACTACCTTTGATATCACTACATTGAAAGCCATTATGTACATTTTTTGCAGATTGTATTTGGCTGGTCTGCAGCCACAAGTGTCTGTTCTGTATCCCGATGTTTCGTTTCCAGTTGGACGAGGAACGCCAATGATTGCACCCCTCATACGCTGGGACCATTCAGATAAACATTTCGTAGCCCGCAGAGAAGTTCAGGTAAAGTAACAAGTATAGACTACACACAAATGTTTATGAGATTGTATTCGAACATAATTTATGACAGTTTCATTTGTTTAAATACAAGACACATCTTGAAGAGCAGTTAAATATTTTTATTCGAAAGAAATAGTGCGATATTCCAAATATTCCTAATATACCTTGCATATTATTCAGTATAGTTACAGGAGAAGAGGAAGAATGATTTATGACGATTTTGTACATTCATTACAGTGAGTTGTACATTCATTACAGTCAGACATTTTAGCTACCTCTCTTTTGTTCGAAGGGTTCGTCTAACAGGTAGAATTCATTTTTATCTAGTTCTCGTATAGCAAAAGCATGAAATTTGCCAACACAAGGTATGCGCATGTATGACATTCACAAGTCACAACTATGTTCCTTCACTAGTTATGGCGGTTTTGGGTGTGTTAATCCTCGTCAAATGCTATTTACGTTATAGAAAGGTCACTTGTATGGTACATTCAGACCACTTGACTCCAGATTCTAACAAGGAAACAATAAGTACATCAACTTTCACTTCTGTGAATGTACTTTTATAAAAGTTGGATCCCCAATAGGGATCCAATCGCTTTGAATCCAGGAAATACCACTTATAATTTTGGGAGGTCACTAACATCAACGTTTATTGAGCTAACTATAGGTTGTGTCAGACGTGACGTCATTGACTCAACCAAGGATATTAGAATTACATAATAGGTCAAAATTGAAAAATCTGAACGTAGCAACTTCAGTCTCCCCATCTTTGTATGAACCGCTAGAATTTGGGAGAGTACTATTTATTCGTAACTTTACATATATTGATATGCTAATTTAGTAATTATTAAACAACACAAAAAAGAGTAAGACCTTGATTTTCGAAGTTGATCACCTTCATTTTAAATCTTTCCCACTCTTTTCAATTCTGACTGGGCATACAAAGATGGCAGACTAATGTGGTTTTGATTCAGGTTTACAATTTTGGCGTATTATCTCATTGTAATATCCATGGTTAAGTCAATAACGTCACGTCTGTCACAACTTATAGTTAGTAGTAAAAACGTTGAGTAACATATCCATAGAGTTAGGAATATAAATAGAGGAAACCTTTGGCTGTTTTCTCGAAGAGGGGAATGAAGCCAAGAGACGGAAGGGACAAGGCATTTCGGCCATCTTGTGTGGTCCCATATAGAGACCCTCTTTTCCGAGTATTGCCTCTCTCAGGGGCACTCATCCTCTATCGAAAAAGGCAATCCTCACAGTACACGGTATAGAGGGACTATAATGGGGCCACACAAGATGGCTGCTGCTGAACCAAATTTGGCTTCATGTAACGTCATGTATGTTCTCTCTATTTTCTTCCTAACTCGATGAACATATTATTCCTTTTCAACTGGAATAAACCTAAGTTCGAGTGGAAACAGTGTTTCTGAAGACCATCGTAGGTCTTATTACTAATAATTAGTATTCTTTTCTACAATTTTTCCTAAGGCTAATTCTTTATTTGCCATCATTTTTTGCAGTCAGATTCTGCAGTACGACTCGAGATTATTGACATGAAGAAAGAAGAAAATAGATTTTATGCAGGACACAAAATAAATGGAAGAATTTTGTTTCCTGCAACTGGATACCTGGTAAGACTAATACATGATTACTCTACGGGTAAAACAAATTATTAAGTGCTTTAAAACAATTTCCTAGTTGAAGAGTACAGGGGAAGAAGGGGATATGTCTATTGTTTTTTTTTTTTTAAAAAAAACGAGTTTGCACTCGTACCACATAGTACACAATGTAACCGCTAGATAATTTCAGTCCAAAAGCACAAATAATTCACACGTTATAGCAGGTTTTAAAATATTAAATACACAGAAGTAAACGGGAGAGTTAAACTTTGAAATGCGTTTTACAAAATATCGCCCCTCGTGTCCTATACTTTTCAATTGTAAACTGTTATGACGAATTATATATTTCCATGTGATTTGCAGTACTATTGCGTTAGTTTTACGTTATGTCAGATTAGATTGCTTTACATCTTACGCATCATTTAAATTACCAATTAAAATATAGTTATTCGCTCAATAACTTCTCTTTCAGAATAATTGGTTTTCAACAGTTCCGATTCACTGCTCTTAATATCGGTGATTTAGAGCAGCGAATCGGAAATGTGAACCGTGTCCGCGTTAAACTAGTTTTGTTCCGAAATCATTAAGGGTGCCAGTAGGTTGCCAGTATGGGTGCCTATACGTTTTATTTTTCTGGGCCACAATTCTATACTGTTTCCGGGTTTGGAAGTTTAGAATGTTATTGTGTTATAATTAGCGTAAGTCTGTGCTACATACTTCTATGGTAACATCACTATGGCACCTAAAAGGTGGTAGCACCCAGTAAGTAACGAAACCAAAAGGAAAAAGTGGGATATGAGTTCTAGTATATCATATGTATATTTATTTTGTAGTAAAAATATGGTATCTTGACACAAATTCTGTGATATATATATATATATATATAATACTACTATTTCTTTTAGCAACTTGCGTGGCAAAGCCTGGCAGTTTGGAAGAGCGAATTTGTTTCGGTACTCCCCATAGTTATGGAGGATGTTCGCTTTCTTCGGGCTACAATTGTTCCTCCAAAAGGTGAGTCTCACATGCACAAATATTTTTAGTTATGATTATTATTTACGTTGACTAAGCGAGGTTCTTGTACGTTCATTTTAGAGTAAACAAAAAAAATATATTTCGAGGTTTCCGAATGTTTGATCACCAATTGTCAGCCAATGCTAGTGGTTATGTGCTGGAAAAGGTATATAAGGTTTGAGATTGGCCAAAAGTTGTATTGTTTCTACGGTAACGCTACTTTAAGAAAATTACATTCTCACGCATTACTTAAGAATCTATTTCCTCCAAAATTAGCATATCGCTTCAAGTTTTAGTTCCTCAAAAACTTTCATCTTAATACAGCTTACACGGTCACAAGACTATTATGAAAGCTTACATTCGTCCCTCATGCCAGAACGGTGAAACCAATTCGCATCATACTTATGTCAATTATACGTTACTTTCGAGAGATTATTACCGACATCGAAACAAGTAAAAAACTTCCTATAAACATGGGTAAATTTCAGCTTCATTTTGGAGATTCAGCGTTTCCAACTTGTAGCTC
This sequence comes from Lepisma saccharinum, assembly GCA_022664845.1. Taxonomy (NCBI): domain Eukaryota; kingdom Metazoa; phylum Arthropoda; class Insecta; order Zygentoma; family Lepismatidae; genus Lepisma; species Lepisma saccharinum. The sequence continues at coordinate 15,587 of JAGDQP010005342.1, forward strand.
AAAATCGACGCCTAAGAATGGGAAGAAAATTAATAATTCTCAAATGAATCAGGAACAACGCATTGAATGGGAAATTCGTTTGCGGAAATTTGTTTCTAACAAGATAGTGGATTGTCAGGAGGGAAAACAGGATGTCACCAGGCTGCCAACCCAGTATACAGTTTAAATTTTTCCACTGGCAGTACGTCGTATTATTGGATATTTGGCATCTTCTAGTGAAGATAAAACAGCTTACGTAAACCACATGCCACAGTGTTGCAAACTCTGCAAACTTTGCAAACTGGAAGATGCAAAGTGTCCAATATAACAAGACGTAGTGCCACTTGAAAAAGATAAACGTTATACGGATTGGCAACACTGAAAACACACTGACATCGTATTTTCACTTCTAATATCCATCATGTTGTTAGAAATATATTTCCGCAAACGAAATTTTCGTTCAATGCATCGTTTCTTTATTTTTTGAAAAGTATTAATTTTGATCCTATGGTTGGTAGGGTGGCCATTAGGGAACACTTTGACGGCCTGAGCCAAAGTTGCCTGAAAACCTTAAATAATATAGAAATTCAAATGCAGACACTTTGATAGGTTAAATAACATTGAAATGCAAGAAGATGTAAGCCTTTATTTTCCTTTAATTAACCATACGTTTCTTTGTGATTCCTTACCTCGGGGTGGCCGAGAGGTTAGAGCGCTCGCTTTCTGTGCGCGTGGTCACGGGTTCAAATCTCGCCGGGCTCCATAAACTATAGGCCCCGTCCATACAAGCTAACAGCTCATATAGGACGCTAATAACAATTCACTCGCTCGTTGTGATTACTAAACGATAAGTAGGTTGAGGCAGTGTTCGATCTGTACGGTTCCCAGAGAGGGGAGGGGAGAATTTATCAGACTTAGAATGCCGAATTTTACGTTCGTTCATATCCCACGTTCGGGGTATATTTCTATTGACGTAACTAGAAAAAAATTCTAGGATGGGGGGCAGGTCCTTTAAATGAGAAAGATGGAAATCCGCAGTGTGAGGTCTTCACCCGTCAATATTTCATAGTTCGTGCTCATTTCACCATTTTCTAGGACAGCCAAAAGGGATATAATCCTGATTAAATTGTAATTTATCTTATGTGTCGAACAGCTATCCTTCGCTTAGTTTCTTCCTTTGCGTACTGGTACTGTAACTTTGGAATGAATTTTAATATGTTCGCACCTATTTATGAGAAATCATTGTTGAATTAATCGTAGAAACATAATGTATGCTTCTGGTCATGACATATTTCCCAGAAAATTAATGCGGGTCTGAGCTGAGATGGAGCGTTCTCAGGTTTGCCCAGATCAAATTCTTGATGTCCTCCATTTTCATCTAGTTTTTTTGTCTGAATTTCACTTGAGCCAACCGCTACCGTTGATAAAGTTTTGGCGATGTATCACTTTGGGTAAGATGATTAAAAGAAATCAAAGCCTTTGCTTGAAACTTTTTGAAGTAAATGTTTCAAAGTTAATGAATAAAACGTGAAGTAAAAGCTCGAGCTCAATAATGGACGTGAAGATTTTGGTTCGGTTGCTTCTGTCCGGTATATCTAGATTCTTTCTATTTTTCTAATCTAATTCTCACAATATCTAGCATAACAGCAAGAAATTTATTAGTAAATAGATTCTCATATAGCAATCTTTGTCTTCTCTTTACAAAGAGAAACATAGGCACATTTGTTAGACACATGTTACTACCAGTGTTACCTCCAGTTAAAATTCATCTTTACAGCGTTTTTTTTTATCAACTGAGAGAAGACGAGGCGGGGCTCTAATGTCTAAACAAAAAATGCAATTATTCTCAATTATATGGCAGATCCATGCTATTACAGAGGTATACCTGATGAAGAGTGTGGAGTACATCAGAGCGCGATGAGTAAAACAGTAAAGCATATTTCGGAGCGAATCAGCGTGTGAACTGCTGGGTGAAATTTCCATAATCTTCGCAAGAAATAGAACAAGCAACAGCTTAATGGTGCATGTTGTATAATCTTGCTTGGTGCATTGGTGTATGGATTACACGCACGTAGAGACGCAGAAAGTTGTACTCCGCGATAACGAGTATATCAAGCGAAAGATTTCCAAACATAAATATACAAGCAGCATGTAACGCAAGCGAAATATTTAGAAGTGTTGATGTTAGCTGGCTTGTATCTGTCCAGGATAACTGAACATGAGAGAATATAGCCGTTCGGAACAGAATACGTAATTTTCGTAATTGTGTAGAAGGATATGGGGTTGGGCTTTGGTTCATAATCCTTGATGCAACAGAAAATAACCATAGGATTGACATGAGTTCTGAAAAGGGAGTGACAACCAGAATTGAAGCATTTGCTTCTGTTACTGGAAAAAGCATGAAGGAAAGGTTCATACCCATTGAAGCACGTGCTTTTCCTTCGAACTCTTGTTTCTGAACAAATGCTTTTTCATCATGATCATACTTCGAAGCATTTACTTCTCTTGTGTTCATCCCACCACACTGTATTGAGAGCAACCATAAAGTACAGAGAAAAACGTTGAAGAATGTGAATTCCTAAAGGCCACACTAAATGAATAAAGAAATAATACAAAAGTCAGCTGCCCCGCGATCACATCCTCACGGAGAACTGACAATTGAAAATGCGTGCTTCAAATATAAACATGAGGAGCGAGAGCTGAATAAACTCAAACGTAACCTCGAAACACATTCGCTGCAGCACACCTTTGCTAATAGATTGATGCTTTGGTGAACTATTAACCTTCAGCAATATCTCTTATTTCATCAACAACTTACTATCATCCAATTTTGTGTGTTTTAATTATACGTTTAAGTAGTGAAAATACAACGTTTAGGAAATTATTTTGGCGAGGGTGTTGCAACTTGCCCTAGTAGCATATATTGTTATATTTTTCTACAGGATCGCCATTTAAGCAGCTCTGTAGGAACAAAGACATCTCCATATTATAGTTGAATAATACATTATTCCTCCTGAAAATTACAAAATCTCATGCAGCAATACAATTCCGATATATTCACTACGATCCTACTTCTGTAGAAATTACTTACCTACGTGAAAAAAAGGATTTTTTCTTCTAAAAATTCTGAAACCAAAGCGATTGTCTTCAAACAGCATGTAACAACTCACTACAAAATAGCGCCTCAGAACCACCATGCGCGCGCTTTCACTCGGCCGGCAAGCCAGAGAAGTAGTAGTGTTGCAACTAGCCCCAGTCTCCCCTACTATCCTGAAATTCAGAAAAAATTACTACAATATTAGAAATTCTGAAAATGACTGAGATTGACACCATCAGAATAATGGGAAGTTAAATATTTTAAACGAGACAACTAAACGCAGGACAAATCGGCGTCCGGGCTTACTGTTAAACCGGACACAGGACATCTCCATGAAAAGCAGGACTGTACGGTGAAAAGCAGGACAAATGGCCAGCCTAATTGTCAGACGTCGACTTTGGGTTCCCACTTGGAAAGCTTGTATCTCCAAAACGAAGCGGAATAACACTCACGTTCATAGGAGCTTTGTTTCGATGTCCGGAAGCACCTCCTGAAAGTAACATACCTACATTGTTCTGAATAATCCTGTATAAGACTCAACCTTTCAGACTGAAACCACATTAGAATGGATACAAGATTGAATTATTAAGCATAAATTCGAGAATTATACGAATGATGAAATCAAGTGCAGCCAAATCTCACATGATGATATGAGTGATCCTTCAGGCTTTAAGCGTATTCCAATGTTAACATATTTTCTGTATCCATGACAACGATACGTAACAATTAAACGCATATTAGAGCATGACGAAGGAATAGTGGAACCGAATCCAACGAAACTTGGCAAACTAATGTCCTTAGGGCTTCAACTAGAGTAACGAAAATCAATTAACTTTCTAAAACATTTCATTAACGGTGTAGATCAGCCCTGGCATCTTGGTATGACCTTTCCATTGATTTACACGGGAATTGTTTTACTCATTTTATGCCTCTCGAAAGTAGAATATTTAAGTTCTGCTTTCACAAAATTTGTCTTTGTGGTTATTTTGACTCTTGTATAGTTTTGGTTTGTGAAGTTTCTTCAAATATATAAGTATAATATATTATTAGTAGTTTGCTATATAAATCACACTATGTTCACGGGAAATCATACTGTTCGTGTGTAAACAATTTCATTTCTATAAAATAGCATGAGTAAAATAGAACATGCCAATAAAATGGGTGAAAACAGAAGTTTAATGTATGCTCCTGAAAGATATAAGACGAGTAAAACAATTCCCATGTAAATCAATGAAAAGTGCGTACCAAGATGGCGGGGGTGATCTACACTAAGCCTACACGCTCATCTTGATTCTGTTAACACTGCTAAAGATGAAGACGTGCTAGTTATAATAACATTGTACAGCAGATTGTTGTGCTCCTTCTTCAAAGTTGTGAACGTATAGCTGGAATTTATATGGGTTTCTGTGGTGTTGGTGAAACCCATATACACTATCCAAAACCAAAGTTGACACCATAAAAGTTTTGTTATTTATATTGTGGACAACACTAGGTGTTATCCTTTATAAAGTCTCTCCCTATGCTGAAACCATTGACGCTGGCACGTACTTCACCGGAAATTGTATAAAAACCAGCTGTCGTGGCCAACAGAAAAGGCCCTCTGTTCATAATAGTCAACGCAGAACTCCCACATAAAAAAAAAAAAAGTAAAATCTTAGTGATATGAGATATGAAGTATTCCTTCAACTTCCATATTACCCGGACATAGTAGCAACAAATTATCATACGTTTATGCATCTTCACTTCCTGAAAGGTACGGATGGTGTAGAAAGTATCTTCCTGGACTTTATTGCATCACGGGAACCTCGTTTCTTCAGGAATAGGGGTTGGGAGCATTGTGAAGCGCTGGCACAGATATCGCTGGAGACGGAGACTATACTGAGAGCAACCTTAACGTGATAGCCGAATCACAAGCGGAGTATTACACGTTGGCTTGGCAACCCCTTCTCACAAGTCCCGAAGTGTGTAATGTGGTGCTTGTGGTTTGCGTCCTCTGTATGGTTGTTTTGACTCAAGGAGTGCTAGATTGGCTCAGCTGGCAGGCGAGGGGCGGGGATTTCCCGTTCATTTTCTGTTGCTCACCCAAACACATCTTTGATTTATTTTTTACGTTAATGATGAAGGCACCATCATGAGAATAAATATATTGAGAATTTGTACGTGATCATCTACAATCCTGAAATTAAAACCGAGAGCATAGGCACTGTTTTTGCTCGCACAACACAATTGATTCAAGTAATGGGAGGAAGCAATCTTTGAAATGCAATACAAACATAGCAGTGTCGAAATTATATAAAACAAACGAGGTTACCTTTATCCTTTACAAATGTAAATACAACTTGTGCAAATTGCTGCGTCTACCTGTAAACGGTGAATCAAACAACAGCACACCAATACTCACCCCCAGGGATTCTGCTTGACCACCCAATGGGAGATATAACCCCCAAAGTCGCGAGCATACACATCGAACTTTTAATTTAACAATCGGTAGAAATCCTGCGAAATTCTATTTACACAGCTCCAAACTGAAACTCCTGGCAGAATCGCTCCCTACCCCCAACCCCTTCCCCCAAACACTCCCACATACACATTTGCCTCAACCGATCATATACAGTAAGTACATTGATTGGTATCTGCTTTGTTTTTCAAGAGGTTTCTTTTTCTCATGTTTAGTATAATACCGAGAAGGCAATGACACTGATTCATTCATATTTTCAATTTCGCGCTGAAGACTTGCCACATATTCACCATACACACGCACACACTCACAAATACACGCGCGCAGACGACAATCAGTGTTGGTGTCTCAAAAAAATTAACACAAGTTACGTGAGAGCTCCGTTTTGTTTCTTCCTTTTTTTTAATATAATTTATGTAAATTTCTTAATTAATCTTTATCCAATAATCTGCGGCAATGCCATAACAAGCCGGTACACGTAGGTAAATTTTGATTATTGATAAAAGAAAAATAGGAATATTATAAATTAATCATTTTTTTTTACCTTGAGAGTATGTTTCGTTCAGATAATTCATTTCTATTTTTTTTTTTCAACTATAATCAACTTTCGATTGTTTAAAAAAAAAATCAGGTGTCTCCTCTGGGGAAAAAAAATAAACGGAATTTTAGTGATTTTTACGTCCTGATTCGGGGAATGGAAACGCTCCTGACACTTTCGAAGTAGCTCCACTGGCTTCTACAGTTTGTCATTTCGAACAAGGGTGTGATGAAGGGGGCTCGCGCGAGCCCTTTTGTTAAATGTTAAATACTTATATTTGTTCCGAGCCCTTTGTTAAAATGCTGGCGTCGAAAAAAATAAAATGAACATAATATTCTAATTTAAACACATCCTATAGCAGCCTTTATATTTTACATGTAGTTCCCATTATTGACTCATCTCTCTTCTTTACGGTAACTATCCAACAATGAAAGGAAGGTGGTCCTTCTGTCGAATTTGTACCATTGTTGCTTGATTTTTTATGATGTCATTTGTAGATATTAAGTTGAAGTTGGTTATATTAGAATTCTTGACTTTTGATTTTTTTTCACTAGTGGTGATGGACAAATAAAAACTTCTTTTTTATTAATTAGACTGATTTTGAGTTTTTCTTGATATAACTTAATAAATTCAGATAATATTACATTTTACATTATTACTTATGTATTATATACATTTTAATCTAGGCTCTTTTTTTATTGACTCTAAAGACAATACGTTACTATTCAATTGCTATGCAATAACATTACCACGAATAATATATTCATAGTATTGTATTCTAATGCGTCTTTTTTTTTTGTACTTTCAATGTCTTCTGAAAGGAATTGCGAACCCTTTGTTAAACTATTTGGAGAACACCACTGATTTCAAATCCTTCTCTTTTTGACATTGATCGGTTTTTGACATGTTACTGATGACTCGGTGTTTTTGGAATGCAATAAACAACTGTTGTAACTATTTTATCATTCAGATCATTTTACTGATCTTTTGTTTTTGACATAAGACTTTCTATAATCTCAGATATTGCAAGTTGATTTGCAATTTGCATCATCATTTATATGTAGAAAAATTAGTGTCAATAATGGTTAAGTTCCCGAACAGTTAGCACGAAATGCATTTTTTTTTTAAATATTTGAGTTTATTGTCATGAAAGCATTGATGCTTCAGTGGGAGTAATTGGTATAGTAGTTGTCTTTTGTCAATGGTTACCAAGTAGGTGGTTTTCAAAGATGGAGTTATGTCATCTTTCCATGTAAGTTTCAATGTAATATGGTTTTGTTTCCAACAGGTACTGTGAACTTTGTTATTTTACTGGCATGTAACGGACAATTTGAAATAAGTGAAGGTGGAACTTCTGTGGTGACTGGAAAAATAAGCATACCAACCAACGTGGAGAAGGAAATGGTCAATCTTCCCATCCATGAAGTTCCAAAAGATTCAATAAGAGTAACCACCAAAGATATCTACAAAGAGTTTCGTATTAGGGGTTATAATTACTCTGGTGAATTTAAAGGTATCATGGAGGCAGACGTTGAAGGTAAGCATATGTAATTACAAATTATTTACATGAAAAAATATTGTTTTTTCCAGTTCATACAAGTGCTTCAACGAAAGTAATTTCATACTAAAAGTTTTCACAAGGCAGTGCAGTGCAACATTCTCCATATGTGTTGATCTTGCTCTTTGAGGTCAAGCTCAGAGAATATCCTCGACTTCCATATTACCTTAAGGAAATCCCTTGCACAGTTCGGGAATGGGCACCATTGGATAAACAAGGTTTTATTGTACTTCTGACAGTTACATGCCATATCAGCGGTACTAACGGTATATCAAAGATAACTCTAAAATTTATTTCCCCTTGCTTTTAGAAGTCTGCTGGTCTGAAATTGAACTTTACAGAACCCGATCCAATAGCTTGGTCCCGTTGAAAGTTATTAATGTATAAAATAATCGTTGAATTTATAGAATCACAAAATCTATTTGTGAATGAAACTAATCTTTTATATTGCGCGCACTGTATTGGTGTATGATTTCAATATCAAAACATAGTTTTTATATCAATTCTTTCCAATATATTTTTCGAAAATAAACGCACGAGAAATTCTCAGAACTATGCAAAGTAAGCATTTTGTTTGTAATCAAAAATATTTCGCAGACTTACATCACTTCTTAAAATTAATATTATTCTATTTACTTGTCCTTATTTAATCCTTTCTTTCTACCTTCTGATTTAGAGCAATGTAAATTCTCTTTTGTTAGAAACAGGTTAACAAAACGAACCGAACTTAATAGTGATGACAAAATACTTAGAATTATAAAATACCCTTCTTTTATTTACTGAAACATGGCGATACTGCTGTATCGTTTCGAATCACAGAATTTACCACTGTTTTCAATTTGCACTTCCTGGTTTTACATTTTCCTTTGCAATGACACCCTTCGTGACCTTGCTCCCCGATTATTGAAGTTTTCCTCGCACGTTAACCTGATGCATGGTGTTCAGTCGTGTTAGTTTTCCAACTGTTGTGCCAGGCTGATAGTACTGAACATTCTTAAACAGGAAAATATTTCTGGAATCACCTCATTTCTGGTCCACGTCAGGCTCACGCAAACGAACTGTACCCCCCAAAAAAACATTTAGGAAATTTCTTTTCTCACAATGAAACTCTCTCCGCTGGGACACGAGAATTTGCATGAAACGTCCACAGTGTGTTGATGACCTGTTCAAATGAACACTCCTGTAATACTACGTTTCGCAGATTTGCGGTACACGAGTTACAGGACTTCAAAATTTTCGAAGTTTTGCTCTGGACGCCTGAAAGATAGGCAATACTTCGTACAATTGTGCTGAAGTTATGCATTTCACATACACTTTTATATAAAAGGTTGCGCTGAAGTTGCTTCAAATGTTAAATTAAAGTTATTGATGAAATTGACGTGTTAATTAATTACTCTGATCCCTGTAAAATGAGAATATTATATAAATACAGGATGACCCAAAGGAAACCTTCCATCTCGTTAATTTCGTATCCAATTAATTTCCAGTAGGAATCCCGACACAAGCCCTATTAATTTAATCGTGAATGCTCAATTGTGGTCTAGCATTGCATGCTGCCCCTTTCTATTATGGTCTAGTGGCAGAAGGTGATATTTTCTTAAATGACAACATGGGTCAAGCGACAGCGTACCACGAATCTGCGAAACGAAGCAATACAGAACTGTTCATTTGAATACATCATCAACGCGCTGTGGAAGTTTCATGCAGATTCTCGGAGATAGTTTCCTTCTCAGATACGCTTCACTCTTTTACCTTAATATAACACCTTTTCTTCTGCATGGGATCTTAGGTTGTGAACTTATTTACTTTTTCTCTGAATGTGTTCCATGCTATTGCGAATTTATCTTAAACCAGCTCCGGATCCTTCTCATTTACTTCTGACATCGGTTCTAGATCATCTGGCTCTTCATCATTTAGTTGATCCCTCTATTTCGTTGACCTTCTGGTTGAATTTGATTGGAAAAACCCTTCAAGTTATTCTTCTGTTGCACATCAGGGGATGAATGCAGAAGTGAGCGATGAATTTTGTGGCTGATTTTATATGCTAAACCAAACATTGCTTCATAATAACTGTCCTTAATTTCATCATGATGTGCTCTGTTTCTCATGAATTGAACAAATTGAAAGCTTCACTCCATTTTTATCGATTCTTGGTTTCCATCCTCGTACAGAGCATGTTTTCAGAGTCCTGATTTGCACGTTCTGCCTATTCTTGAGTATAATATATGACGAGGTTTGTCTTAAGCGATTATTAATTCATCCCACATTTCACAAACTTTTGCACAACCTTGTTTGGAAACTCTCGTCCGTTGTCACTCTCTAGCACCAAAAGTCCTGAAAATGTCCAAGAGCAACTTCTTCGTTTCTTTTCGTTTTTAAATGCCGTAAATGCACAAATTTAGTGAGATTGTCATGGGCGATAACTATGAACTTATATACTCTTCGTCTTGCTGGGATTGCATCTCTATCAGATCTACTTGTGAGGAGTTCATTTCAGGAAATAGAAAAAAATCTTTTCCGACGTTTTAATTTTCTTTTGACGCGATGAACAGAAGATTCCGCAAATCACAATCACTTCTTATGTTAAGTTATACGCCACCCTCTTTGTAGCTTTTTAATTATTCATGTCGTACCTCCGTGTTCAATTCGTAAATGCGCCTCATGGATAAATCTATGGTATGGGTATTCACATCACCTGCACGTACGATAAAATAATGTCTATTGTTCTTCTACACATAGATTGCGAGCGATCGTGGCTCAGGGGTAGAGCGTTTGCTTAGAATTCGGGAGGTGTTGGGAGCAATCTCAGCGGCCGACCATCCTGACAGGTTTTCCAGAGTTTTCCTTAGTCAGCAGGTAATTCCGAGATGGTATCTACAAAATATGCCCTGGCCATTTACCTTCCACAATCCTTTCCCCATGCTATTCCGACCTGAGCCTCAGATGTCTAAAGGCCTTAAAATAAATTCAAATTGCTACACATTGTAAGTTGTACTTTCACAACAACTAATAATCGAGGGATTATTCTTTGATTTAGTCGACTTAACACTGATATGAATCGTGCCTGTCGTTAGAAATATATGTTATTATATCTCATTTTGAGACAAGGTTACTTATCATCTAGTTAAAAGAAAACTACGCGTGTGTTCAACACTTAGCATATTATTCACTTGACTAAAACAAATGGTACGAGAATCACTTAGCACGTGTCTGCTGCAACACACACGTTTAAAGTCAAAATCAAACAATGGAAATTTCCCGCAGCTGTTGACACATGCAGACTGGAAACAAAGAACGAGCAGGCAGAGTGAAGTAGCAACATTGCCAAGTTGTGCTGGGTATAATCAATCACCTCCTAAAGAGTGATTTTACAAAGTTACTAGTGACTTTATAAAACCACTAGTGTTAGTGTGAAATTTTACAAATCGACCGGTGATTTAATAAAATATCCGGCTGTAGTGTGATACGATACTTGGACTTGTTGCATTCACTCACATGGCCTGAGGTTCTGGAAAAGCACTAGAGATCGTATAGATTCACTTGAATTAAGTACTTTCACCGTGAGATTTATACAGACAGAGAGAGAACAATAACAGATAGACACACACATGTGATTGTAATTTTTAAATTTTATTCGTATCTTAGTATTCAAATGTTTATAACACTGATAAATTTGACAAACAAGCTATTCACTTTATTATTATCATTATTATTAGTAGTAGTTTTATTTGCATATCTAGCAGCTTTTATATTTTATGTTTTATTATCAGCAAATTCTTCTAAATTTCAGGTCGATGCGCATACTTAAAGTGGACATCAAATTGGGTGCCATTTTTAGATTCAATGCTCCAACTTCCGATTTTTCACGATGACAGCCGAGGACTTCTTGTTCCCACTGCGATCGAAAGAATCGTCATCGATCCCCGGAAACATCTTGAAATTGTAAAAACGTTGGGAGAAAATGAAGGTAAGTAAAATTTATCAAGCATTCTATGAAATTTGCCAAATACACCAAAACCTTGTCTATCGAGACTTGATGGAGCAAAGATCCGTTCCTGATAAATGAAATCTCGGATAAACCAGATTTACGATTTTTTTCGTGTTATATTATAATACCTGCAAATACAAAAATACAGTAACAAAATGGTTTTATTTTACCATCATTATTTAGGTACAGGATAAATATAATACAACACTGCTCATTTACATTACGATAATAATTAATTAAACGCCCTCACTTCTATATGGTTGGCATCAACTGGTATCTGTTCTCAGGTGGTTTTAATTAGTTTGTTTTTTCTCCACATTTCGTTTACTCTGACTTCAAATAAATGTTAGTTTCAGGGCTATTTACATATAACTGCTTTAAGTTTGTTGTTTTGTTGTAGGTTCTCAGGTAAGTTCAGATAGTAATTCCAAAATTACACTTACTGACTATTATTTAAAAAAAAAAGATGAACGGTTGTAGGTTATTCTTCATAAAAAAAAAACTCCAAAAATCCAATATATGAATTTATTAGTTAACTTTCGAATTTTTCTCCAGGTACCGTAGTGAGACTACAAAAATATTACAAATGTTCGACAGCTGATGACTTAGGGAAATTAGTACATAGACTCATTAGTACATGAAATTAGAACTTCACAAATTACTCAGCTTCACACTTTCCCAGAGACCCGTTCAAATGTAACATAATAATGTCTTGAGCAAACGTAGAGTGTATAGAAAGTCGCACTTACAATAAAAAAGATTCTTTCTTTCGGGTCTACAGAACTAACCTCGTGACGTGGAAAGAGAACATACAAAGAGAACATTTACGTCATACAAAGAGAACTTTACCACCAGGTGGCGTTTGCATGCCAACCAGCACGTATACATGTTATGAGTTTGTACATAGTTACATATATCCAGATAGAACCGACTTCTAAATAGACTTCTCATTGGCCACATTATGGCGAGAGTGAAAGACAGTAAATGAACTTTCATATTTACCATAAAAAAAGAGTTTTCTTACCATTTACTCGTGACAACCTCCGACCCTTGATATTCATACACTCATATTGTGTGCCTTCTTAAAAGAAATGAAATTACTTGTTTACAGAGAAGGTTGTATTCAAGGAGGGAAGGACACATAAACACATGATTATCTTTAAAAAAATACTCGTGCACAACCTTGACCCTTAGATCCATTTTCTTATGTATATTCTGGTTTCTTAATACAGATTGTTGCTTTTCCTATAAATTCATATAAAAAAGTTTTATATTAAGGTTACCTTTCCCAAAATTGAATAACAAATTATAACAATACAATATTAATATATATTTTTATGTACAGGTGACACCCCATGTTTAATTACGTTATTATTACCTTAAATGGCGGGCTAGTTGTATATGACAATAAGGTTGCAAAAAATAAAAAAGATTATACAGTTACACTCAAATTTACAACAGTTTACTTCTACTTGCTACCACCAATATCTTCGTTAAGGATTGCCTAATGTAAGAGGTACAAATGAACAAATAAATGGAATGGAATGCCTGTGAATATTAGAAATGAAATTGAGTTCGGATACAGCTTGGAGCCTTAAGATACACAAGAGAAACTTGGAAAATACTTGTCTGTTATACATATGGCAAACAAATCGTTTTGAAATTACTATCAACAAATGCGATAAATCAAAATATAATAGTTTAAAAAGGCATTTCCAAAAGGTTTAAAGAAGAATAAGATGCTCTATGGAAACTCTTCCGGACCAGAAATCACCATGTTCAGTACATTATTTCGAAAACAGAGAAGTAAAACCCAGTTTAAAATGATTAACTAACTGACTAATTAAGTATGTTAAGTTAGCCCAATCCAACCTAACCTAACCTAAACTTCACTGTTTTCAAAGATTCAGGGGAGTATCCAAAGAATATTCTAATTTAGATGAAATTACTTACTGTTATCATGAATTCTGTAATAGATCTGCCTGTTGAACGTGTTAAACACAAATTTATCGTTGCTTTATTTATATGTATGTCATAATCAAACAGGAAATATTAAACTTCTAGATACATACAATTTGAACTCATTGCAATGTTAACAGTCAGTACACAAATACGCGTAGTATCATAACTACAAGTAAATATGTGAGTACAAAAAGTATTATTATTATTATTAGTTATTCAGTCTAGTGTTAATAGCAGACGAGCGTTCCGTTGAAGTAGTTTTTCATAGTACTATACGAAATCAACTCTACAACTATGTGTCTTAATGGAATTAATTCTATTTCTTTGTTTCCCAGGTATTCCTGCCTACGTGTATCCAGGACTGAACATCATCAAATGTGGAGGAGTTGAGATGAGAGGGCTTCAAGCTAGCACAATACAACGTCGAAATTTGCAGGCAGATCTAGTGCTAGAAAAGTTTCAATTCCTTCCTTACATTTGTCCTTTCTCAATGAAACAGGATTCTGTTTTGAAAGATACTCTCCATGTTTGCGTACATGTTGCCTTAGAAAACAATCCGAGCTTAAAAATCAAAGTTGCCGAAGTGACAGACAACTGCGAAGAACTTTTATCTCCCATAATAGCAGACATTTTCAAGGACTTTCCTTTGATCAAGGTAATAGAAAAGTTTATTTATTTTGGATTCATCTATTTAGATAGATCATATCTTCCAGTGTAATTGTTTTATTTTACCATAGTGAATTTCGTTAGAAAGTATACTTTAAATTTTGCTCTCAAGGAATTCGTTTAAATTCTCAATGCTGCTTTTAAGTTTCGAAATAAAAAAAATGTCAGTCCATTTCTACTAGGAATAATTGTAACTTAATCTTAGATTTTTTATTTGTTCTACGTATTTTACCATGGTAGTGTTAATTTCACTGGTAGTTTTCTTCCAGTGGACGCACCCTGTAAACATCCACGAACGGGCGTGCTGCGGCACTTACACTGCAATAGGGTTGTTCCTCATTTCGCCATTAACTTATAACAAAAATAAATATAAAGACATAATGAACATTTATTTTTGCTTAATGTTTTATTTGATACACACAGTCAAGGATTCCGCCATGATTTTCAGTTTGGGCGTGTAAAGTCAAAATTAGGAGGGTGTAAGTAGAGTTTCGTACCGTTCATGTTGTTTTTGATCAGAAAATATTAATTGGGGGGTGTTATTGAGGATTTGGGGAGACATCCCCCTAAAAAAGGGGCCTGGTGAAATCACAGCACAGAGTAAATATTTACAGATATGGTAATGAAAATTTTTATTATCTGCTAGACGTTACCAAAGCGGAAACGGGTCACCTGAGCAATCGGGTTATTTGGGTCAAGTTTTGGACCGGGTCTAGTCTTCAGACTCGGTGGCCGTTTTAGACCTGGTAGTCCGGAGGACAAAACATAATTTTTAATTATTTCCTTCCGTTTGAACAGTGTTTCTTTCAGGAATGACCAGGACCTGAGAAGGTACCCTAAAGCACGAAAAATTCGAGGCCGAAATTCCTACCAGTTAATTATGTTTTCCAGACCGGATCATTAGGGTCAAGTTTCGGACTGGGGCTCCGGGTCACTTATGATCGAGTCAGACAGAGTCACCAAAAGTGAACCGGTTTCACCTCTGGCCATTACACTTATTGCATTTTCCAGGATAATATTTTTTCACATAATCTTATTACATTTTGCCTGGTAATGAAGAATTAATATTTACTTGAATATAATTATTCAGTCATTGTTTTGACCCTCCTTTCCTTCATCGAGTTCTGTAAGCGGCAAGCACACCGCAAATGTGGCACTCCGCACTCACTACTTTTGACTCTTTAATAGCAACTAAAATATTCTGATAAATGTTTACTAAAATATTGCAGGTAGTGCCATATATATAGTAAAAAAGGAATACTGATATGGACACACGTTCAACGCCCACCGGAGAGTTAAAAGATATATGCTCAGTGATTCTACTGTGTTTGATTGTGAAAATTGGTATGGGAAAAATACCTGAAATAAATGAATTATGTAGAAAATTGTGTTTGTGAGGAAGATAATATTATTCATGAGGTATCAAAATTAGCCTCGAGAGTTAGAAATACGTCGATTATACCGAAATGGAAGATATAATCTTTGCTAACTCTAGTACTTTTGACAATAGCAATTTTAGGGTTGATTCCATTCACTTCTGACAAGAGAGAATCTATTCTTCTTCTTTATCTCTATTTTCTTCCCACCTATGTAGTCGATGTTTCTGACAAGTCTTCTCCATAAAGCCCTGTCTCTTAACCCTACCCATCAATTTCAACCTTGGCCTCCCTCTACCTCTCTTTCCCTCCACTTCCATTTCCATCATTCTTCTGACTACATAGTCATTTGTTCTCCTCATTACATGTCCATACCACTGCAGTCTTCTATCTTGTATCTTGTTACATATCTCCACAACATTGGGTGTTCCTTTTACTCTCACATTTCTCACTCTCTCTTCTTGTTATTCCACACATTCAGTGTAGCATTCTAATTTCGGTGATGATTACTCTCTTTTCTTGTGATTTCTTTATTGGTCATGTTTCTGCTCCGTAAATCATTGCTGGTCTAATCACTGTTTTGTAAGTCATCCCTTTATTCTTCACCGTGATTCTGCGGTCGCAGAGAATGGCACCACCTCTGAGAGTCCATACATGATATCCGGAAACTGAATACGACTGTAAAGTAATGATGATTGATTCAAAGCTAAATAGTATTTCTTCCACAAATTTTCCTGCTAACACTAGAAGGTTTGCAACTTACCAAGGCATGTTTATCTTACCACAACTCATAGTGTACGTAAAGCCACTATGTAATGTGTGTACCTAACGATACGTCATGTGTCTAAAGTAATATTAAATATTATAAACTATACAAAAGTAACCTAACTTAACTAACGCACACTGTTAAGGACATTTTTACGCCAGAACACATCGCAACCTCATATAAACCAATTCACAGCATATATTTCTTTACTTGAGCTACAACACAAGATAAGTAGGTGAAATAACAGAAAAGCGCTCTGAATTGTACTCCTTATTAAAGTACTACAATTTGTGAGAGATATATTCTGATATATACATTAATTTTATGTATTGCAGAATAACGAACAAATTAGAATAAAACCAGGCAAGGTATCGAAAGATATCAATAATCCAAAATATAAGTTAAGCAGTAGAATTAGAATTGTTATGGCCTTTAGGCACAATTGGCTCAGGCCTAAGTTAAGCGTAGTTAAATAAGTCAAGACAGAATGTTTTAGGAACTAGTTAAAACAAGAGGAAGAAAGAGGTAAAGAATTTTGCAAAACATGTGAATTGAAACTGACATATGTGTGGAGACGGTTCTAGATCGCTGTCCCGTACATCCTTATATACTGAATAAATAATATTTTTATATTTTTCTTTAAATTGTAACAAAAGGTTAGGTTGGATTAAATTCATTCATGTTCGTGTATGATGACGAAATAGATATGGTATTCTCTTAACGCTGATATCTTCAATGACCTCAGGCTAGTGATCATTCTATAGCCTTACCGCAAGTACTTCACTTATAGACACTTAATGTACTCGTAAAGATAATAATAGAGTATTAAAGAGCCCCCTGCATAGAACTACTAAATAAACTAAGAATAATGAAAGGACGTAACTGTTCTACCTACACTCATATTGGAAAAATCGATGTAAGGCAAACCCAAACTGTTGAAACAATCAACTAGCCTTGAATCTTAAATGACAAATTCGTAGTTAGGAACTCCAACATTTGCTTTAATAAAGGTACAGCTATCCCCTGTGCGATACGCACGCACCGTTAACAGCGCATGGAGGGTGTGGAGGTAACACTTCACATATTTTTGACCTATGGCACAAAGTGAGGTGGGCGGTCAATTCCACGCTCGACCACCTTTACCTTCCCAAGGTGTCCAGGAGTACCAAGGACACTCTGGTACTCAATTTGAAAGGAAGCTGAATGCACCTCAGAATGCCAAGCATTGTAACATTACGACAAAAGTACCCAGTACCCTGGTCGTGATTAGAACCCGTGCCGCCTAATAGTCAGATTCGCTACCGCCTAAGACACGACGACTAATTTGCTTCGTCAATACTTTTATAAAATTTTGGTTAGCTGCTTACTGTAGTGTTGTATTTTTAATATTTAAATTTGTTACTAATCATTTTATGTTTTTTAACAACTGTCTCTGTTTGTGATTTTTGAAAATAAAGCAGTTCTCAAATGGCGTTACAGAAGCTTATAAATCATTCGTTGTTTTCTTTTAACAAGTACGGGTAACTGTAATGTAGCAATTCTACGCAAAACCAACAAAATCTGAATTTTTAAACAAGTTAGTACCACAAAGTTTAGTTACGATATGACATAAGAAAGTTTTAAATATTTTGAAAGTGGATATTAAAAGCTGATTTTGGATATACGAAGTGTGAACCAAAAGTCCGTACTGGTTTGATTTTATTTATTTATTTATTTATTTAATGTGGTGTGTGAATTATTATCAGACTTTTAGTTATAACTGTGAAACATCTCAAGGTTCTAAGTTTAAAGTTTATTTCTAGGCTAGTCTCTAAAGAAAGAGCTGTTTCTGACATTGGTTTCAAATAATGGAATTCAATGTGTAGGAGCTAGATCCTGTCATAAAGTTCTTATGTGTTTGTGGTGAATATGCCATTCATATCGATCATCAGTTGAGGGTGTTTGTGGTGACAATTCCTTTGCTTACAGTACTGTTCGGAAATGAGTTTGTGAATTCCCTAGTGGGCACCAATCAACTGAAAATTTTTCAAGATCTGTATGACTCCTTGGTGCCACCAGCGCAGAAAACATCGCTTATGTTATGGAGGACAGAGGGCGAACTGTTGAGTATTTCTTCAACCATACAGGATTCTCTAAAGTTACTGTCAAAAGAATTTTGACAGAACACCTCAAATTATCCAGTAATTTTACGGTGGACTCCTCAACAGTTGGTTGAAGAGAAGAAGGCCTCCAGCATGAAATTGTACAGTGTTTATCTTCTAATTGGAAATTGTGCTGCCAATGGGCAATTATTGGAGTATGTAATCCCAATAGATGTGGCCTTTATTTTCCTATTCAATCCAATACTCTCTGCTCTTCCACAATGAATCAACATTTCAGGACTGTGCCAGAAACATGTTATTCTCACAGATGAGCCTTGAAATAAGAGTTAAGTTTAAAAACTTGAAATGTTAAACAGTTTTAACTAAAAGTTTAAAGTTAATTAACACGTAAGGATATTTATATACTCACAGTAATATTTGAACAACAACACGCTATGAACGTTTGGTACAAACCTCGTAGTATGGCTAATGTACAGAGAAAATCGGATTCTTCCATAATAGTGTCAGAAAATTTTTAAAAAAGTACACAATTCAAAAGCTTTTGTCAATCAATAATAAATAAAACAATAGTTTCTTCAATAACATTATTTTATATTCAGAACTGCGAAAGTTAAAGGTGTGATATCACAAGATAATCAATGTTTTAAGTCGTAAACATTCAACTCGATAGATAAAAGTGAAGGTTTTCCTGAAACCAAATTGTGTACAATTAACAGAATGTAGAACTAAAAACAACTTGTTCTGTATTGCTATTATTTTTCTGATAGGATAGTTTCTGATAGTAGTTTATCTGTGATTAATAATGTCAGATAACTATCTTTTTTATTCCTTTCTTGTAGCCTGATATCGTTCTATATACAAAACATTCTCTAAATGAAGAGAAAGGGAAACTTCTTGAAGGTCGAGCAATTCGTGTTGAGCATTCATACAACAAAGAAGAAGTTACGCAGCTGTTGATTGTTACTGAAATTTCAAACAATTCAGAGTTCATCATCAGTACGCTAAAGGAAGGAACTTTTGTTTTGTTTGTCGGCAATGAAGATTCCTACTGTTCTTCGGCTGTCAAAGAGTTTGGGTTGAAATGTATTATTAAGCAAACATCTGGAGAAAAGGATATATATCTTCTGAGAAAGGTAAACACCCAACGATTGGGAATAATTGTTGTTCGAACAATGATTTGGTGTTCAAATCTAAACGAATCTAATAAGCCTAATTAAAGATGACATAAAGTAACTAATTTCATTAAACTAACCGCACATAACCTAACCTAAACCTTTACTATTTTGAAATATCCGAAGGAGTATCTAAAGTGTATCTAAAAAATACATTTTATTAAATTACATGGAATATATTTAAATATAGGACTTGGAGGAAATAAATACTTACAATTATTAAACACGCTAAACTATTGAAGACTTTGAGTGTAGAAGGCGTTAACCCACAGAATGTAAATTTGAAGAGAAACTCTGCAGCAAGATCTTTGTAAGTTAACTTAGTTTCTATACATAGGTGTAGCCGGTTAGACTTTAAAATCTCACCAGGAGCCTTTAATTAGATACCGGTTGAGTTACATTTAGTAACATAAATTAGTTACATTAATTAAGTCGTCAACAATTAGTCTTAATGTTTCGTTTACTTAGTGTTAGATTAGATTGGGTAGGACATTACAGCTTCCGGATAGCTATAAGTGCATCTGGTAGACATTTCTCCTGATTTATCTTTAAAAATCTTGAGCTACAGGAGAGTTGTATTGCAACATGAAGTTAATCGATTTTCTAAAACCTTGTGGGTTATCACCTTTTTGCGACCAAGGCGTTCAACTTTAAAGAATTAGAAAATACTGGTAACTTATAATTATTTTAATCTTTCTCTTCTTACATAACATCTGCATGTCTGATTGAGCTTCTTAAATAATAGCAAGAAATATTATGTATATGTTGCAGGCTACCTAGTCAATGGTTAAATTGAGTGGGTGATGCGGTGTGATGCTATTCCCCTAGTTCAAAGAAAAGAAATTAACCATGTTTCTAGTTGAATAAAACGAAATATTATTTCTGATGCACTGAAAACTTCTTCTTATTGGATTAAGATTCTAACAAGTTATTTATATTGTTGTAGTTTCACATTTTGCGCTCCTAGACTAGATGCTTTAAAATTCTCCATATTGAAGAGGAATATTTTATGCTCTTAAAAATATAATTTAAATGGCATTAATAAATTTAGTAGTGTTAAATATCCGTTGAAGCTTGTGTGCTACTTCAAATTTAATCTTGAAATTCGGTAAATAAATTCATACATAATGCCCTATTGTCCTTGCTAGTAAGGCAGAAATTTACTTGCTAAGTAGTTTCCACCCTCAACCAGAAGGCATCGTCAGACCTACCAACGATCCGTGTATGGAAATGTGTTTCTGTATAAATACGTGCATTGAAAATGTAAATAAGGCGAGAAAAAGAGTAGAGATACTATAGAAGAGAGAATTGCGTTAGGTTTTGAATTTCACAGTCGCATATTTTGGAATCATGATTTCCTTCTCTGATTAACTAAAGCACAGAAATATAATTCTTAAATATAATTGATCCTACAAATACCTAATTGAGAAGCAGGTTATCACTCTGCCATTTCGAGACTGGTAAATACCCCATTAAGTTTGTTCTTAATCCTCACCTGGCCACAACTAAAATGAAACAAAATACACCTCAAAATGTTAATAGAGATACTTGTAGGTTTGTTCAAATATGTATAAAATGAGCATCAATTTAAAAAATACATCTTTTATTTTAATTTTTCATTATTCCGAATGTTTTTCAAATTATTTTAATAAACATTACATTGATTCGTTATCACATTCGTTTTTCTGTTGATATGGATTGTAACAATCTAATATCTTTTTTTTTCCTTAAATTCAGATATCAACCCTTCCAAATTTAAACAAAGTTATATACGTAACGGATAAAAATTTTGAATGGTTGGAAAGCTTAAAATCAGCATTGGAGGAAATTAATAATAATGAGGACAGAGTACTTCTCGTTACTGAAAATGAACCTCTGAACGGTATCATGGGATTGGTAAATTGCATCAGACAAGAATTGAACGGAAAGAGTATCAGGTATATAGCTACAAGAGTAAATAGTGTATAATTGTAAGAGTTTGCCTTTAGTTACTATATTTTTGTTCCACCTTTCAATAATAATATTTTTTTCTTCTCCGGTGTTATTACTTCACAGTTCTCGCAATATATGTTTAGGTCAATATTTATGCAGTTGTACCATACTTTAGAAATTTCTTTTGGTTTTCTTGTAGTCAATATGTGTATTATTATTTGTTGTTGGGCAGCGGCACCATTTAGTATTTTTTCCGGGATTTTCAAATACGGCAAAAGTGAACCAATTATATCATTCCAACTCAGCTCTGCGACAATTGAGATATTTGTTTCCCACTGGGTGGATTGCTGTTCTTGTTTCCCTCCTGATGTTTTACGACATGCCGAAACTGTTTTTTCTTTCCTTATCTTTGGACAACTACTTTATGAAGCATGTTACATAGTTGATTACTATCTTTATGTTTATTTTATATAATTTAGTATATGAAAAATTAAATTAAATTTTACAAATGTGTACAGACTAAAAATTCGTCTTCTCTCCAATTGTGTTCTCCTTATTTTGTTCGTGTTCTGGAGAAAGATATTCGTGCCTCGCGCTTTTAGCGTAACGATATAGAACAAAGAAATCGTTCTCTGAATGACAACTTGCTAGCGAAGCGTATAATTATTCATTAATTATTAATTATATAGCTGATAGCAATTGAAATTCTAAATTATTTAATACAAGGTTAGTTTTCCATCCCATATTAGCTAATTCTAAGTAAAATTTCGTGAATAGCTAGCAAGCTACTGCATTCTTGCCATCGTTTGAATTATTCACCAGCAAGAACAGCCATATTGGATTATATGCCTTCCATATACTCATGCAGTTCTAAACTTCCAAATTTGGAACTTATAGACAGCAGAAATAGGAGTGTGAAAGCAAATTTAAATATCTTCAAAGTAAATTCAGAATTTTGTGCAATTTCTTCTTCGATGTGTATATTTAGTAAATAGTACTTGTTTCTACTCAACTTAATTTCGTGTAGTAATAAATTTAAAGTAATAGGTGCTTAAATAATAGTGAGGGTCACTAAACTCCAAGCTTTGAAAAGATGGTAATAAAAATATATAAAAATTTAACGATGTGTAAATTTAATTTTAATATACTAAATTTAGTGCGGTTTACTAGTTTTACAAGCATACTAGAGTCGTTAAATTTATCATAGATTTTATTAGTTTATTTTTAAAAATGAATGGCATGAGAAATGAGTTGATCTCTTTCAAATCATCCTTTAACTACTAAGTTCTGAATACGTTCAGTACCGTAACAGAAATTATTTTGAAACTGTGTGTTTTGAGCTATAATTTCTATTACTGTACAATTATTATTTTCATTTAGCAAATATTAAATTAGCTGTTTGAAAGCATAATAATTTAGTATGCTAAGTTTTACTCCTTACCACACACTAACAGAAATGGAAATTACTTTCTTAAGATGGTAGTTTGATTAAGACTTGTACTGACATTTTCTTATTTGTTTTGAGTCTTCTTAATTTGCTCTACCGTTTCGAAATAAATATATTAATACAAGACGGAGGAGTGAAAATTTCCGATCTAACAGGGAAGCGATGTAAATATATTGATATGTTTTTCGTGAAATTATTTTTCCTTAGATCCATAGATATGAATATTCGAGCATGTAGTGTAGTTATTTTTTTAAATTTCAAATTGAATGATTGATGGTGGCGCGAGGTATGGAATTCAGTTGGCAGGTCAAGAGGTCGGTGCGTTCTGCAAGTGGCATTTTGTCTCGTTTTTAAAATTATTTTGCAGACTTTGTTGGTCGTGTGGTGACTTGGATGAGACCTGGATCCAACGCTGTGATAAAAAGAAAACAGTCGATGCAGTGGCGCCACCATGGTTTACTCGGACACAAAATGTTCCGGCAATCAGAATCTGCCACCAAAGAGATTTTGATGTTTTTTTTGGGGGGGGGGATTGCCATGGCACGCTTCTCATTGATTATCTCAGCAAGGTTTCACAATAAACGCCAAATATTACCACAGTCCCCTAAATAAACTGCATGCAGCCATAACGGAGAAGCGAGGTCGGAAACTGAGAAAGGAAATCACGTTTCTTCAAGACAACTGTTCCTGTAATAAAGCTAATCGAACATCGGACGTGTGCTGTTAGCCCTGCGCTTTGACTCCGTGAACCGTTCTGCTAGCCCACAGCCTTCACTGCAAATCACTGCCTCCTCTCTGTCCAGTACTTTTCATTCGCTGAAATTGGTTTTCATCTTCTGTACTAGCCTAATTGTGTTACTACAATGACGAGACATTTCGTTCCGAAAATCTCGAATCGAGTTGATGAACTTGGTAAATCGATGGACGATTTCCAACAACGCCTTAACAAAATTCTTTCTACCCACAAGGAGGAAACCAGTGTTTCGCCCATCTTTGTTGTGGTGGAGGACTTTCGAGCTGACTTGTCTTCATTCAAGAAAGAAGCATGCGAATCATTATCATCCCTCATAAAGGAAAATTGATTAGCTTAACGCCCAAGTGTTTTCTACATTTCTAAGCAACTAGATGAACTAAACCAGTATTCAAGACGCAACTGTATCCTCATTCATAGAATAAATCTCACAATTTTCTCTTATCACAAATAAGCATTATAGACAAAGAATTATATATGTTCGTTTCATTGACTTATTTGAAAATGAACTTTTAGAGTGAAACGTTCCTATCTTTGATGCGGCAAAGATAATTTATAGGATTACTTGGTTCAGAAGGACACCAGACATAATCACGTTTCTAAAGAGTAGTGAAATATACAGAATGTTTAAGAACAATGCTTTCCGGAGGTGATTCCTGACATTGAAAAGAGTAAAAATGTTCCTATGAACAACGGTCGAATTAAGTTACGTTTTCGAAATTCAGGGTTTGCATATTGGAGACCCAAATCAACGCCTTACTCCTTTATATCCTGACTTCCAGTTATCATCCCTTTCGTTTTATTTAAGCTTATTTTCATTCCTAGTTCTTGACAATTTTTCTGCAGTTCTCTTTACATCATGTTACGTGATGTCTTATTCTCTGCTAGAAGGAACATATTAGCCGCAAATATAATGCTTTTGATTTTTCTTCCCCTGACCGCAACTTTTCTTTCACTTTCGATAATGTGTTTACAGCCTCTTCCAACTATATTCGTTTATTAAATACAGTAGGCGAGAGATAGCATAACTGTTCCACTCCTCGACCTACTGTTGCCTGTTCCGATAAGTCGTTTTCTGCTTCTACCCTTATTCTCTGCTTTAGAGAATTTTACTCTTACATGCGAACTAATAGGTGGCGGCGCTGATTAGTTATACGCTCATAAATCATGTTCTATTGTATTTATTAAAATAAGGGTCTGTACATTATAGAGGCCGAGTGTCTCTACACATATTGAGGTTAAAAGCGAAAATCGAATTTCTGTGAGATACTGGACACCTGCAAAGTACTATCGATATATAATTACGCCTAAAATTATACTAGTTCTGCAAACACACCCTGAGTTTTCGTGGGGTCCAGAACCCCCAAACCCACACCGTAAATATGTCCCTTCTTTTCATCTTCGAAATCCAGAGTGTTGCTCTTCAGCTTCTGCATTCACCGCACCGTATAATCTGTTGTCTGATATTTACAGAAAATGCTCCGCTGAGTCGCTATTAGGCTGATGTTTAGGTAAGCTCCACATTTTCTTCATTATTTTCCTTCTCTAACGAAATCATTACTGTTACTAAAAGTCACTTGGCTAAAATGTCGTTTGGCCATCTGAAGGTCAGCGTATTTATTGGCTTCGTTGTTGCAAAGCTGAACAAGAAATACGAGTTAAACCTGTGCGGTGTAGGTCATTGCAACGGCAAACATGATTCGGAAGAAGGTAATTGACCGTTGTTAAGCTGCTGAAGGAAAAGGGTACGACGAATGGATCTATGCCAGACGGGTTATTGATTTTGTTCGACTGCAAATTGACAAACCGGAAAGCTCGTTACATGATTGACATTTCCTTATCAGGCTTTACTCGGTCATCTACAACCAACTTTCTATACCTAGGTACAGACCCATCTTGACTAAACGTAGCAAAAGTCTGGTTACGAATTTGATCCTGCTTATATGTATATTGTTTAAAGCAAATATCTTCTTGCTGTTTTCCCATTCAGTGTAATACCTGCTTTCCGCATACCTTTGTGTCTCATGTTGATCGGCTCCCCGGAAATGTCAATATTATTTCTTCAGCGACGCTGTGCTTCTCGTCATTCAAGCATTGCTAGTAAGCATATGCGGGATTTTACAGATCAATTACCTTGACGTGTGGTCCAGCAAACACAACTCCATATTTCCAACTTATTTCTAACCGTTCCAGCTGCGGTACTTCCCTTGTGAGTGGTATCTTTCAACATTACTTCTACAGGTAACTCTACTGAAACTCATTTTGATTGTATATAAATAAGAATAATAAATACTCGCCCTTTGCAGCTATTGTAGGACTTTTGATATTTGAATTGTTGTTGATGATATTTGATGAATGAAAAAGATATAAATTATGTTTGTACGTATTAAAAGGGTGTTTAACTTTGTTTCTTATAGATGTTTCTTCATACGTGACGAACAAGCTCCCAAATTCTCACTTTTTGAACCTTTGTACAAGGAGCAGTTAAGTAAAGACTTGGTGATGAATGTATATGACAGGAAGAGTTGGGGAAGTTTCCGTCATTTGCCTTTAGAAGCTAATTCAAATGTGGAAACTTCAAATGCATTTGTAAACAACTTGGTAAGAGGTGATATGTCGTCGCTCACCTGGATTCAAGGACCTAAAAGGTAATTGCATATTGTCATCTTTTGAATGGTTTGAATCAACTACTCGTGTACGTGGATGATGTAGATTTAATAGGGGAGGATATAGATGCACTACAAAGCAACACCGATGTCTTAGTAGAGGCGTGCGATGAGAAAAATCTCCAGGTAAATATAGAGAAAACAAAATACATCATAATAAGCAGAAACACAGGAAATAACGGAATCAAGTACATAACAATTAAGAATGAGAACTTAGAGAAAGTAAATAAATTTTAATACTTGCGAGCATACGTAACAAGCAAAAATGAGGTAACGGAAGAAATAAAAAGGTATTTAGTCCAAAAACTCCTAACCTCGTGATTAATATCTAGAAAGTTGAAAATATACGGAACGGTTATTCTACCGATAATACTTTACGGTTGCGAAAGTTGGAGTACGACCCTAGTAGATGAACATAAATTGCGAGTGTTTGAAAATAAGGTTTTAGGAAAGATATAAGGGCCCAAACGGGACGAGATGACTGGAGAGTGGAGGACACTGCATAATGAAGAACTTCACGGACTGTACGACTCGTTCGATGTTGTAAGAATAATAAAATAACGACAACTAAGATGGGCAGGCCATGTAGCTCGAATGGGAGAAATAGGAAATATTCATCTTGGTTGCGAACACGGAGGAAAAGAGACCATTGGGAAGATCGAGACGACGATGGGAGAACAATATTAGAAACGATCTTCGAGAAGTAGGTGTCTGTAATGAAAACTGGCTTGATCCTGCCCAGGATAGAATCCGATGGTGAACATTTGTTACTACGGCGATGAACTTGCGAGTTCCGTAAGCCATAGAGTAAGTAAAGTAAGTAAGTATCTTTCGTATAAAGCCCTTGATGGTGATAAAGGATATATTACATTTTTATAAAAGCGTTAACATTTTGATGCTAGTTTCTCCTAATTAATTCCTACTGATCAGAGCATTCCAAACCCACCTCGAAGACAAATTCTCGACTTTCTTAGGCCCGCTTCCAGGGACAAATATATTTCATTGCGCTTGATAGTAGGCTATGCTCGAGTTAATTGCTGTTTGTGCTCGGGAAGAGACAAATCAGACCTTATTGGGCCTGGGTTAGGAGGTATCTACGGGTAATTTCTCGTCTTTTTTATGCTGTGCTGGAAATTTCTGTTCATGTAACCCTTTGTATTTTGTCTATTTAATATTATTTGGAACCGACAACCGAGCGGTCGTAGCTCAGTTGGTAGAGCGTTGGCTTAGCAATCGAAGGATCTTAGAATAACCCATGCTGCCGCCCATCCTGAGATTTTTCAGGATCTTTCTGTCATACTACGCAAATGGCGGGATGATATTTAAAAACTAGTTCCACGCCGACAACTTTCGAACCTCCTCCATGTTATCCAGGCCTGAACCAGAGTTGCCTAAAAGCCATAAATAAATTCAATTAGATTTAGAATTGAAATAGCAATAGATTCAGATCTGCGCTGGGGAATAAATTAGAGAACTTCCACTAAAAATACTGTCTGTTTCATCAGGGTTTCCTTCAGTTTCACAAGGTGAATTCCGGTATGATCCCTATACAAAGTTAAAGTCAAAGACCTCTAGTTAGATGTGTCATCCCTCAGACATGTGATAAGCCGTGTCCATAGCAGCCTGTCTGGTCTATAAATGTACGTTTAGGTTTAAATCAGTAATAATGACATAGCCGCTCCAACGAAACTATTACAAATTCAGCAGTTATGGTTGTATCGGAACATGAATTGATGATTTGAAAGGACGGTTACACTCCCAGTAAGTTCATAATCTGTTTCACTGACGTGCTTGAAAATAGCATTAGAGTCTCTCTTTAATCTGACATCATCTTTATGTTGCTTTGAACGTTCTTGCACCCTCTTCTTGGTTTCTCCCACATGCACCTCATCTGTAATATCTCTTTGTCGCGAGTACGCTGTTGTTCCCATTTTCTTTCTCCTAACGATACCCAATATCGTCATGCCGCCTTTACCTCTAAGTCTTAATTCCTTCTCACTTTAGAATTCTCTTGATCGTCTCTATGATCGCCCCTGCACTTTGAATGCCGTGCTATCTTTTCTTCTTGTTTTCTTCCTCTCTCTTGCTTTCCTTCCTTTTCCTCCTACTCATCTTTCTGTCCTGGTCACCATAACCATTCTCTTTCAGCTGTTCCCATAGCATTTCAATGTCTTTCTCCTCTTGACCCTCCACCATATTTATCATACCAATCCTTTCTTCCATGTTCCTAATGAAGTTTAATTTTGTTTCGTCGTTGACGTCACTTCTCACTTCTTCTATGGCGGTATACGTCCGCTGCACGGTCCTTCTGGAACCACGACGTTACAAACTTCCTTATCCTGTTCTCGTTATTTTCATATCTAAGAAATTCAACACACCATCTTCTTCCATTTCTCTCCATTATAATTCCCATGAATGATGAGCAAAAGGAAATTATAATGGAGAGAGAAATGGACGAACACAGTGTGTTGAATTTCTTAGATATGAAAATAACGACAACAGCGCAACGAAGTTTGAAACGTCGTGGTTTCAGAAGGACTGCGCAGAGGCGTATAATGCCATAGAAGAAGTGAGAAGTGACATCGACGACGGAACAAAAGTAAATTTCATGAGGAACGTGGAAGAATGGATTGGTATGGTAAATATAGAGGAGGGTCAAGAGGACATAAGACATTGAAATGCTATGGGAACAGCTGAAAGAGAATGGTTACGGTGACCATAACAGCAAGACGAGTAGGAAGAAAAGGAAGGCAAATAAGAGAGAGGAAGATTAGGAAGAAGACAAGAAGAAAGGAGGGCACGGCATTGAAAGTGAAGGATTGATCATAGAGACGATCAGCAGAATTCTAAAGTGAGAAGGAATTAAGACTTACAGGAAAGGCGGCATGGAGATATTAGATATCGTTAGGAGAAAAAAAATATAAAAGACAGCGGACTCGCGACAAAGAGGTGATGTATATGAAGTGCCGTGTGGAGTGTGTGATATGGCGTATGTGAAGGAAAGCAAGAAGAGGGTGCAAGAACGTTTAAAGCAACATAAAAATGATGTCAGATTAATGAGAGACACTAATGCTATTTCCAAGCACGTTAGTGAAATAGATGATGAAGTTAACTGGGAAGGGGCAACAGTAGTTGAACATGAATGTAAGCAATTAGTTAGAAAGTGGAAAGAAGCGAAAAGGATAAGAGAGGTGACCGATAAGACTATGAACTGAAACAGTGGATATTAATGAAGAGTGGTAGGACACTTTGGAAAAGAAAGAAACTAGGAGGAAAAAGATAAGAATTTGAAGACGCTAACCGGCAATTCTTATAGTAGTTTGTATTTATTGATTAACTTATTTATTTATATTTATAACTTTTATTTATGTATTTTGATATAATTGTTATTTTAGTTTATTTATTATTTACTTATTTCTGGGATTTTTGAATTTGTGAGAAGGTTATGGATTTCATAAAACTATTTATTGATTTTTTTTTAGTTCTTTTGTTTAATCTCGTATAGGAAGGGACTTGTTTTTGGGAGAAAGTATTTATACGAAGGAATTCCGGCACTTATCAGATGAGTTATTTTTTTACTTAGTGGCTCATCAAATTTGACAGGTGAATTGCAGATGCGCTCGCCCGTTGGAGGGCAGCACTAGGGGAAGAAACGTAAACTGTTAATTAGTACTGACGCCTCATTGTTGGAAGTAAAAGGCGATCTCCTCTCTGTCTTGCTTAATTAATTATCTATTTTCAGTTGTAAAGTGCAGTCTGAAGAAGGAGGTGGCTCTTACACTTTAGTTTCTTTTTGTTATTATTGTATAATTAGTCTTGTCAGAAAGCTGTTTTTTTATTCAAGATGGATACAAGGTCATATTGTCGTAATATGCATGACTTTGTAACTATATTTTACCATTAATCAAACGGTTTGTTAACGTTTCGATAATATGTTTTTTCATCGTCCACTTTTGACTTTGAACCTAACCGTTATTCTGTATGTTCATTTGAATCCCTTTTCAACCATTCTTAAATTAGGATAAACCGTTGAATAGATTCATATATATAAAACGTTAAAATATTTACAAAACATTGTTTTCCATTGTCCACTTCTTGACGATGAAGACTACGTTTATTGTAAACGTTGAATTCAACTTGTTTCTCGGTCACTATTCAAGGGCGAATAAACCGTTAATCAAGTGGACATTTCAATATATATGCAATAGCTGAGGCGTATACTCGAACAAAAGTCTATATGCTATGTTAAAAGATACGCGCATACGTCTCAGTTAAATAACATTTCGTACTAACGTTTAATCCACGTATTTTCAACGTATGTGTGCTACTGAGGAAGGTAAGTCTAGTTCAAGTTTCTTGACGATATTGTCTTTATTGGGCTAGTTATTTTAAAATACCGGGGAAAGTATTGAGTGAAACATCCTGTTCCTTTTGCTCAGTACTCTTAAATTAGATATATTTCAATGCATATGAGATCAAGTTTGAGTTTTCTGACGGTTCTACTGTTATTGGTAGTCGAAATATACCTTTCTGAAGACCATTTTAGAAGCTTCTAGAGCCAAAACATGCATGTTTTGTTAAAAACGTATCTTTCTTGTTTCGGAAGAAGACTTCATCTCCTGAAATTTGTCCCTGGATGTGTTGTACTTCTGTTAGTATGGTACAGTTTATGCTAAAGTATTCTATATTATTTGTTGACAGTTGCTCGGCAGAGTACTTGGAACGATGTGACGTTTACTACTCCTCACTGAACTTCCGAGACATCGTCATTGCTTCTGGTAGAATCGCTCCGGAGGACATAGGCATCAAGATGAATCGTGTCTTCCACGTGAGTATTCTGATGTTGAAATATCACTCATTATCTTAACAAACTGCATTATATAATTTTAGTGTCATTTTTAAATGTAGAAGAACCCTCGTATGAAACGAGAACTGTTACGTAAAGACTTAAGACTTAAACTAAATTAATAAATCGTTCACATAAAATAAATAGTGGTTCTTTTCGGAGTATCTACAATGTATACCAGATGAACTTGCATATGTTAACTTTCCCAATCCTTAAAACACTTATTTTCTAGGTAAAGACATTGGCGAAATTTAAATTCCTATTGGTTCTAAAGTTCTAAAATGGGCAATTGAAATTAAAGATAATTTCATATTAAGTCGACGTGCTAGCCTGACTTTTCTTCCGGGCTCCGTACACGATCAAATAAACTTTGAACAAGTCGTTCACCAAGCAATTTGATGCAAATGATGTCATAGATTATGCTGCAAATTCTTGAATCCAAGATCTTTTAGTCAGAGAAGTCATGTACAAAACTTGTCCTATTTTACTTTAGTTTAAGAGATTTGTCTAGCAATCATAGCCCTCAGATTTCAAGCACATGGCTTCTGCCGATGACTATTAATATAAGGCAAAAGCAATTTCACTGATTCTTTGACGAAACATTCTGGATCTGGTTCAGAACTAACAGATTCGTAAAGAAAGTGATTACACATGACGAAACATAGAATATACGGATACTGAAAACAGCAGCAATTAACCCTCCAGTAGGCGTGTTCATTTTCATACTCGGATTGGCGCATCATTCCTATGAGGGGTTTCTTTATTTGGTGCCATAATCTTGATTCCTGCACTTAAACATGTTGATGGTAATATTCTTTATAATCAAGGAATAGGTGACTAAAATAATATCAATGACAATATTGAAATCTATGCCGAAGAGTCGTAGAGAATGAAGGCACAAAAATTTCGTAAGCAGCAAAGGAATAATCCGGTTGCTTCTCAGCGTATATGTATTTTCCGGTTTTCTCACACAAGTAAAGCCCATTTTTGGGGTCTTTCTATCAACTAAGAATCTAATACATTTAATCATGACATTAAGCTTAATAAATTGAGAAGCTTGTAAAATAAAATGAGTAAAAATGTCTAAACTTAAATTAATGAAGCCATTATTCGCGTTACACATATGAGGTGAATGATGATCCTGACACAGCCCAAAGGTCACGAGCGCATTATTTGGAGGAAAAACGAAAGTTAGGAAAATATAGAAATGGTAGATTTGATGGATCACCAAGATCCAAAAAGTTTCACATATATATCGTGAAATCATTTATAATCGAAAGAATATTTCTTGATGTCTAGATGCAAAGATTAAGAAAACATTAGACAGAATCAGACATTACTTTGAGTACCTTAAAATTAAATGTAATGAGAATAACATCTTCAGATGCATTTCCCCATGTCTGCTAAAACAGTTGCTTCTTTTCGAAAATCATATGCCTGTTTAACCTCAGCCTCCGTACGCACTAAATCTGATACTGTCAAGTAAACCTATGGATGATTCAAACGCTTTCTTGACCAAAACTTGCTAGAGGAGTAGGGTACATCAGGAAATCACCAGAAAGCATGATTAAAAGTGCTTTCGTCCATAAAGACAGACGCAGTGTCCAAACGTTTGGTTCATAAGAAGGAGCATTTATAGTATGATCTAAGTAGGAAAACACACGCTTACTTATAAAATGTTTGTAATAATGGAAAACGTATTGGGTGAATTCGCTGTCTTTTACATGGTATTTTCGTCATGATCGCTATCTTCAATCTTGGTCGCTTTTAAATAGGAAAGGGGTCACATCAATCTGTACTAGAATTTTACCACAAATACATTGGTAAATTCAGTTTTGCCATTAATGTATTTTTGAGAGAGATAATGAGAGGTGACATTAGTATGCGTAGTTGACTGAAAAATCCAGAAATAATCCAGAAGTATCGATAGGTTTACTTGTGATGCTCCCCACTCTTTTATCTTGGCTTTGAATAAAACCACTGTGGAGAGACGTCGATTTTATAGCATTGGTGATATTGAAACTAAACCAGAGCCAGAAGAGTGTCGAAATAATGAATAAAGTAGTTCCAGGGATGTTTCTAAAAGTAGCAGAAGCAATATGACGTACTTGTAGCAAACGAAGAGAAATAATTCAGGAGAGAGAACTCTCAATAATTCCCCAGTGACTTTAGTTTGTTTTCCTTAATATGCTGCTTTTAAATTTCTTGACTGTACTTTTTACGGCAGAATATCTTAATTTAATTTGCAGATTTAGAAGCTACATCATAATTGTTTGTATCAAAGCTGTAACAATATTATCTTCTACCTCCAAAGTGATGTGACATGCCAAAGAATTAAAAACTTTTATTCAAAATGTACCAAAGCATAAATATTGTTTCATGTTGTATTATAAGTGATGGAAAATATAATTGTGGTAGAAATTCAAGGAAATGTTGATAGAAGAATCAGAAGCTTGCATGTTTCTGACGTAGTCTGGAAAACCAGAGGAATAGCAAATATATGTTAACGTAGACAGATGGTGAAGCTTACGTACCGTAACCCGGAACGAGAGAAAGGCAGATGTCAGGGATTTTAGGTAGGAGGAAAGTGGAAAGTTACGAAAAGATGGTTTGCGGAAGTGCGTTTTAGACTAAGATCAGAGACGTTGGAGAAATAGTCGAACGAAAATCTAAAATCGGTGCACATCAGCTCAAGAAGTGCCTAAACTCTTTCGCGTTCCGAGACAGAAGTTCTAGGACCATTCACTAACGTATCAATGTTTGCCGTTTCTCTGTGGTTACCAATGTTTTTTTTTATATATTCAGTAATAATCAATCAGCCATGATTGGTACTTTGCAACAACTATTAAAGATGCAATTAGCAATGCACGGGATTTGAATTAGGTCAGGTAGTTGGTATATTTCAATAACTGCTTGAATTTCTTTTCACTAAACAAGTATTTGCTAGGTGATTCGAAGCACTCATTTATCCGTAGAGTAACAAATGACCAGAACGAGTTCTAATTAGTTGTGAGTAATAGCAAGATATCTGAGCAAAGCTAACAATGACTTTGGCGCGCATTTATAGGCACAACCCTTCAACTCTTTGAATGGGGTTGAAGTGACCGTTTACAAATGGGCGACAACATCATCGTCCCAAACATCCTAGTTGGTAACGTAGCCATTTAAATATTAAATGTCAAGAGTCTCAGTTCAACAAATTGGATAGGTTGTAGGTCATGTTACGACTAGTATATATAGTTGTGTGCTAAGTAGTCACACAAATACAGTAAAACCATAACTATAACACAGTAGTTAACTTGTTTCTGTTAGACTAAGTTGTTCTTATACATTATACATTAAACCAAAGGCTGTGAGATTGAAACTGTTAACGAAATTTAATCTTCAATCGAAACAGTTTATACAGTGCAGTACGTTTCAACAATATGAAATATTGTCACTGTATCTATTTTCGGTAATTGATGTGCGTAAAATGTTCAAGAATAGTTGTAGTTAAAGAAGGGCATTCTTAGCATATCTTTTTAAGAATATTAGAAGAATAATGTACGTTGGAAATTATTTAATGTCCCTAGAATATCTTGAGATTATTCTGATAGGATAACCATTCTTTGCAATATCCCAGAGTCCTACTATAGGAGAATATTCTACTCGTATTCCTGTAATATATTATAATTTTCTATCGGTATTCTAATACCCTCATGGGTAACCCTGTATTTGTAGCTTTAAAACATACATATGCTGTGTGTAAGAAAACTCAATTCTATTCCGAACATTTACTCGTACAGTATAATATAATTTACGGTAATCGTTTTATCTTTGCTTGTATATTTTTCTTCATGAAATTTAAATAGGACAACGTAATGTAATTTGACAGCATAGTTAATTGTCAGTATTCTTTCATAAACTTGTTGTTAAGAGACTTTGCGCTATAGGGTTCCATTTTTCACACAGCAGGTAAAGTAACATGTTCACTTCAAGCTATGTTGTTGTTGAGATCTCCCGCGGCTAAGATCAGTGTACGGTGAAACAAACAACATATTACGTTTTGTACACCATACGACCAAATTACCACACTACATTTACCCCATCAGTGTACGGTGAAACAAATAACATCTTACCCTACTAATTCTTTTTTGCCTACTATATACTTTTACAAAAATAAACTCTTCGAAACCTTGTGACTAGTTCTTGTACCTATTCTAAATTCTAATTCGTTTCTTATTCCCTGCTGATAGGACTGTCATCTGGGACTTGAATTTTCTGGCAGAAACTCTAAAGGAAAACGTTGCATGGGTCTCCTACTTTACCGAGGACTAGCAACGCAAGTGAATGCTGAGAGAGAATTCCTTTGGGACATACCAAACAAGTGGACTATGGAGGAAGCTGCAACAATTCCAGTTGTTTATCTGACGGTAAGCTGTTTCGTTTTCTAACATCTACGTGTACATAACAGATTCGTTTCCTAAATTCTCAAAAAATTGTAAAAACTATGCCTGGAATATGCAAGTATTTGAAACCATCAATCGTGCTTCTTGATTTTAAACATAGTACTAGTGTGATCTGGCAACATATTTGCTGACTGGATCGATCAACCAATTACAATTGTTTTTAGCGATGTACTCGGAGATTCCGATCAGATTCTTAAGTGTAGCGAATCTGACAAAGAGATAATATTTCACTTCAATTAGGCTATATTTCACTTCAGTTGGAAAAAACTAGATGTTTTCATAGTTCAACTTTAAAGATATAGAAAAAAATGACAGAAATACAGATACCGCTGTCTAGTATCAAGCGCTGTTAATGATGATAATACTGGATTAGGTTTCTCTAGACCTTTTATTAGTCTCATCTGGTAAATACAGGTAGTGTCCAAAACCGAAAGTATGCTGTTTGAAGTATTCATACTCGAAATACATATCAGTAAGTACACATTCCAGCCTAGTGAAGACTTTCTTAGATTTATTTTAGATACATATTTAGCTGCGGTACCAATCGCCGATAAAATAAGAAAATATTTAACCTGAATGTCCACTGCAGAACTAAATCAAAAATGATTGTATTTTACAACAACACTATTAATTATGAACTAACCGTTAAATGTTTGTTAAGGAAGGAATATTGACAAAGGGATGCTAAATAACGATTTTTTGATGTTAAAACTGAAATTAATAACGTACATTGAGTTAATCTACCATTCAAGTATTTGTGGATTTTCATTCCACACGGAAGGATGTTAAATTACAGTTCTTTTTTGAATTTACAATCTAGTTCTAATAGATTATGCTATACATAAAGTACTTATTTCATAAAACTCAACTTATGCTTACAGAAAACACACTTAGGAACCGTCACTATATTCTATACATATCGTGTGCATTAATTTTGAAATCTGTCATTGAATAATTTTAGTTTTGAATAATGGTTGTAACTTAATGTAAAGACCAATTTGGAAAACAATCAAACATCTTTGTAAGGTTTAACTTAGTTGATCAAGAAAATGATAAATATCAAACACCAATTTGTTTAGTAAGTTGGCCCAAAAGTCACATCCGTTTATACGTTCAATCAAATATAATGTACTAGGGATGAAAAATTTATAATGACTTTCCTCTGTGTGAATGTCACACGAGTAACTTAAACAAATGTGAGTCAGTATTTTTCCGAGTTAGAGTAAAACAAACATATTCTTTATTTAGAAAATTCTAATACGTTCCACACTAAACTAGAATCCTTGAGAGTTTTTTCCACTGCGTGGGTCAGTAGCCTGTAGTGTTTAGAACGCCATTGAAACAATCGTTGAATATGTTCTTTCAACGAATAAGAGAATGATCTTGATGTTGTAGTTTATAGTAGTTATTTCACATCAGACAATGTCATTGTTCTTCGTTGGGAGGGAATTAAACAGAATTGAAATGATTGCTACTAGGGTATTGAAAGTGGAATAATGTAAGCTGACACGAATGATCAGTTTCATCAGTTAGACATCTTTGGCTTTTTAATATTTTAAACAAGAAGTTACCTTCCACAACAGCTAAAATAGGTAATTTGTTTGTACACTTCTCATCAAACAATTGCGACGGTTAACGCCGTTCAGCTAAGACACGAAAGTAGCATCTTCTGATGCTATAATCGTGTCTGGTAAAGAGGTCCATCTCTCTCCTTCCCTCCGTCTTCCCAAGTGACGAAAATTATCAAACAATATAACTACAGAATTTTCCCCAGATATATAAATAAATTAGGACAGAAGAAATGAAAGAAGAAAGCGAGATGAAACAGTATGCATAAGATGATGCAAGGAGTAAATTAGGTACACAATGAAAAATTGAAACCGATGACTGTGTGTTAAAAAGAAATAGAGAAGAAAGAGAGAGAGAGAGAGAGAGAGAGGGAAAACAGAAACAAATATGGAATGTTGTCAATGTTGGCTAGCTTTAGTATTGAAAATCGACCACGTTACCACTGCACCAACTTGCCAGCTATCATGAAAATATTACTAAGTTCAGGTTTACAGATTACCTTAGGAAAAAAAACAATCTCTCTTCCTGTAACTTGTTTACACCAAGGTGCACGTGGAAATTTATATATTCAACATGTTTCAGAAAAATTTGTTCCACCTAACATCCGAAATCACAAAACAATCAGGCAAAATGACAGAAACGATAACATCTTATGCAATAATTTTGCCGTGCAAGTTCAAAAGCCAAGTTATAAGAATAAGTATTATTATTATTATTACAGTAAAAGTCCGATAACGGACGGTTTTAAATTCCCCTCAGCATTGAATATTATGGAAGGAAATTCTCTCAATAGCGGACTGTATTTAAATTAAACAAGGACAGCTTGATGATGTTTTTTTTAAAGTAAAAACCTCTCTCTAGCGGACAAGGCAAACATATAGCAATCGTCCATAAAGGTTTCTGCTCAAAATATTTTTCAGATGTAAGTAATTTTCTTATCACAAATACAAATGATAGCTTTACTTCAAAACCTTTCCAAATAAATTACTGATCATCTTCAGTAGCATTATTGTTACAAACTGCCGTAATGAGCTCCTGAGCTTCTAAGGATGGCACTATAGTTTCTGGTAAACTATGTTCTGAATCAGTCTGTATAATAAACCCGGAGAACTTGAACGTGTCATTGGACTTTTCTTACAGGCCCAGAATGTGTTGTATTATAGTCCAATATTCCGGTGCCCCTGTATATGTAGTTATAATCTAAAGTAAGAAATATTATTTTGGAATTATACAGCAAATTTAAAGTGCATGTCAATTTATGTTTTAATATTTCACTTCCTGCAACAGATTCTACCGTCACTGCATAGTTGTCACTTCCACGAGCAACAATTTCAGTGTTCCTATGCTTGCGACGCCTCACACACATAGTTTAACAGCACCAATCTCTTGAATGATTATTTGGAGGTTAGGCTCATGCCCTTTTTTTCTCTTCCGTTTCCAGGCTAAAGGATAGTCCCTGTATACATAGAAGTTTGGATCTATACGACACATTTTTTTTTCGAATACGCATGTGTGTAGTATTACAAAACTATTTACTTCTTGGTGCGCGTTTACATGAGTACGAGTGTGTGACGGAATATTGAGCAAAGTCGTTCGGATCAGACTGTATCCAAAACTGTAGGTCCTGTCGTTAGAAGCTCAGCTGTTCATTTTGGTCGTTCGTAGCAATTATCATTGATGAAGTTTAGTAACAGTTTTTTCTTTGTGCATTGTTTTTATTCCCTTTTGCATTATAAAATCATTTGGAAATTAATGTCACAATAATTCTTGTTATTTTGAATGTAAATACTATTTTCCCTTGGTAAGAACGAATATTGAACGTTCCAATGTAGCTGTAAAATGTTAATTAAAATCGTGGAAAATATGTGGTTCCAAACCATGCTCATCGGAA
The DNA here is from genome assembly GCA_022664845.1 of Lepisma saccharinum. NCBI lineage: Eukaryota > Metazoa > Arthropoda > Insecta > Zygentoma > Lepismatidae > Lepisma > Lepisma saccharinum. The sequence continues at coordinate 54,799 of JAGDQP010005342.1, forward strand.
TCAAAGGAACCATAAACAAGAGCTTGAAAACCCTCGGCCATGAAGGCTACACTGAACAGTTCTCAATTTAGGCAAATTCTGTACCACTCCCATTATAGCAAGTTTATGTAGCAATTTTTCTTTTCTCTTCCACAGAAGTTTAAAATGCGGAGATAATTTTGATGTGAGAGGACTTCAGTCAGTAAGCACTATCAAACAATATGCAGAGAGCTACACTTTCCATGTATCAGTTTGTATGTTCTCAGAGTTAGTATCCAGCATTTAAGATGCTGAAAAGTGTCCATGCAGTATAATTGAATATATGTGTAACATTTTGTCTGTATGGGTTATATCGTAAATAAACATATGTGTATGTGTAGGCAGTTTTCGCCGTACGTCGATTTATAAAATAGACATATGATGACGAATCCAATACAATCCTAAGGCACTATCTTGACTAGGAATAATCGCGATGCGCCGTTTTGGGTGATGTTAGCTTTGTTCAGGTTGATTTATGTCAAAATACAAGACAGTAAATGATCTTATATTAATGATGCAATACTTAGTCTAAACTGGATTTGTTCTTAAAACTCCCATGAACTGTGGCGATGAGCAAGACAACATTCACTGAAAACGATATATGTCCTACGGAACTTCTGTCTCGTAACAAAACAAGTTTCCTTGCTTCCAATTGTGATCTATTGTACTGCGTATATTAAATCAACAAGCGATTAAGTGTTCAATCATTACGTTGAAACGCAATCATTGCGTTGAAAGACTCCCTAGAAACAGCAGTTTGTTTCTATTAAAAGACGATGTGAATAAACCTTAGTGTAACATTTTCTTATCATATCAACAGGGGACAGGATGATACCCCGTGGAAAAGAAGATTTTATATCAAAGACAAATAGTTTAGTAGTTGTATTGGGGAGGGGGGTTAGAAGTCTTCATTTGTTTTCATGATAAGAAAATAACTTATATCTAAAAATATTTTAAGCATAAAGGTTTACAGACGACCACCATATGTTGACCTTATTCGCATCAGAGAGGTTTATGTTTTAAAAGAAAACATCATCAAGCTGCCCGTGTTCAACTTTAATATAATCTGCTATTCAGATAGTTTCCTTCCATAATATTCAATGCTATTCTGCGAAGGACCTTAAAACTGTCCGTTATTCGACGTTTCTCTGTAATAATAATACTCATTCCTATAATCGTGCATATTAAACTTTCACAGCAAAATTACTATATAAGATGTTATCATTTTTAATGGAATGTTATTTCGGATATTAGGTGGAACTAATTTGCATTATTTCGGATATTAGGTGCCACTAATTTGTCTATAAGTCGTTGAATAAATACATTTCCACCTGCATTTTGGTGTAAACAACTTACAAGGAGAAAGCCAGTTAATTTCAAAGATCAACTATCAACTTGCACATAGTAATATTTTCCTGGTGTTTCAAGCTGACAGGATGGTGCAGTGGTAAACTGGTCGACTTTTCAGTGCTAAAATTAACCCACATTGGTTCGCACCCTCTTCTAGGCAAGTCTCTTTTTTTTTACAAAACGATCGTAAACAATCTAATAGTGACTTATTTTATTAAACGCCGAGTTCTAAAGAATGTGGAAGCAAACGCCTGTGTCACGCTAGAGAAATTAATATTTACGAATGTTTGTTAGGAAATACAAAAGTCAAGCGTATGGACGTTAACAGGACAATTAAGAACAAGTCATTGATCTGAAGTATCCACTTTTCATGTTATTACTCTTAGAGAGAACACTATACACTTTGTTAAGCAGCTTTTCGGCAGCGTAACCAGTGAAGTAATCGCTATCGTTTCAGACTTTCAATATGAAGTACTGGATTCTATTTCCAACCAGTTAGTGGTCTTTTTCGCATAAAATGAAGGCTGCAACAGAGTTTCATCAGCAGTTGGAGAAATTATGAGGCAACAATGGCGAGAATAAACTGTGTTTGTGATTTTTAACAAAATCATAATGTAGTTTTTATTGGTCTTTCTCTCCCCAATTCTCTCCCGACGTCTTATCATGATTTCGTCTCTTTCTCTTCTTCTATCTCTATTCATCTTTATTTTTTTCTCTTACAAATTTCTTGTCTCTCTTACACTCTATCATTCTAATAAGTGAATCGGCGACCCAGTAACCAGGTTCAAAACTTGACTCGAATGACCCGGTCTGTAAAACATAAATAACTGGGAATTTCGGCGCCATGTTTTTAGTGCTCTGGGGGTAACATTTCCACTGCCAGTCACCCATGAAAGAAACATGGTTCAAACGCGAGGAAATAATTAAAATCTCTACTTTGTCCTTTGGGTTACCTTGTCTAAATCGGGTCAACCGGATTCGAATTCTAGACCCGGTGACGCGCTCCAAAACCTAAACTGAATGTCCCGACTGATCTGGTGAGCTTTTTCAGCTCTGGCGTGTTCATTTTATCTGTGTGAATTGTTTAAACATCAGTTCATTAGTGTTGTAATTACAAGTATTAGAACATTATATTCACAATGCACATACGCGTGTTCAGAGCATATACATTTTCATAAGTTAGTAGAAACTGGGCCCCCCTTTTCTAGATATTTCAGGAGGAGAAATGTTTTGTATATATTATGTTGACACAAGACTTGTCTCCATCTTATTATCAATACTATTAAATGTGCTTTATTCACGTTTGAAATGTGGAACATGAAAAATTTGCCTTGGTCATAATAATAATATACAAATTTTGGTTTTGAATATTTGTAACTTTCCATTTTGATACATTTTAACTTGAAATCTTGGCTCTTTCTGTAAAAAAAAAATAGCAGAAAAAAATCATGCATTCATTTTTTCTAATGTTTGATTTGCATAAGCAGTTTGGAATGGGAGGTATGGCCTACGATACATACTGGGTTTGTTACAATATATTCCGAAACAATACGTTCAATGAACCCCACTGAATTTGCAACCGAACCACGTTTAAAGCATGTGTTTTAAACTTTTAACATTATCCTAGATGCGTCTCAGTATTTCATCAGGAGTATTAAATCTGACCAGCAACTTTGGTCAAAATTTTGAAAGTGACTTTACGAACTTTTAAACTATCCGTCTGCATATTCGAAACAAATGCCTTAAAAAATATGAAATCCAAAAGTCACTTCTATCCTGCTGTTGGATTTGAGGGAACTCTACTTTATAATGTTGGGTTTTTAAAATATTTTTAATACGTTTACATTCCATATTTTATCTGTTCTCTCTCTCTCTTCTTCTTCTTCTTCTCTCTTTCTCTGTCTCTAACAGACATTTGTCGGCTTCAATTTTTCATTATGAGTGTTTAAATTACTCCTCACATCCAGAGCCAGCTCTAAGTCAATCGGCGCTCTGTTCCAAATTTTCGATGCAACCTCATAAATACTAATTTAATTTTCTGAACGCATACAGTAACAATAGCAATTTTATCATTTCACTAATATGCCAATGCTAAAGCATTGAAACAACTCAATTCAGTATTGGTGGCACCCACATGCCAGCGTACTAATTTATTTCACTTAGAGCGTGAATATTTTTAAAGTAGTTAATTAATTACGTAGTAAGAATTCATATTTAGCGTTCATTTTATCATAAAAATAGCGGGAACAGGATGAGTGACATGTAGTAAATATAGAGGAACAACTTTAGTGGAACATAGAAACTGAGGGCTGCGGAAGCCGCGTCCTTCAGTTGTGACGTTCGTATATAACCAAGTGTGAGTGCGTGTGTGTGTATACTAATAGTAAAAACAGATTATATACTTGATGGACTCAACTTAAGGACATGAACTAAGCCAAGCAGGACTACCCAAAATAGAAAGGATTAGCTGTCATGTGTAGGGAGGTATCTAGAAGTGCACATAGAAGAAAACCAAGCAACTTGAAACTTTTTCTTCTTATTCTCGTTACAGGAACAGTTGAAAGGAGAAAAGAAGAAGAAGCGAGGCTCATGCATATATGCCCTGTCCTTTTCCAGTGTTTGTCCTAAATTTTATGTATGTGTTCTTTCTCTATAAGAATAAAGCCAATATGCACGTAGGGACCCCACCCCCCTCCCAAGCAAATGTTCCACAATTAGGAACATAGACCAGGAAAACGTTCTGGACTCCTGGTCATAAGTCAGTCCCGCAACACCAGCTGTCTCGAACAGGTGGAACATAGGAGATCCTTGGAAT
>JAGDQP010005342.1:59081-78162 GCA_022664845.1 Lepisma saccharinum
CCTGTACAAAGGATGCTAAGAGGTAGGGGTGAGGGTGGGCCCCGTAAATAAAATAAAAATAAAATATCATGAAAATAGCGTACTTTGTGAAATATACCAACATCATGTTTCTGCTGCTATTTCGAAAATGTTAACAAAACTTTGCTTTGAAAATTTGTAATAACTGAAGAAATAAACAACAAATAATATGAAATAAAATACAAATAAAATCATAGTAATCGAAATTTGAGCTATATTATTTTATCTGTTTCGATACTCTCGCGCCCAAAATGGTTTGTGTCCCCAGAATTTTGTGGCCCTGTTTCGAACTTCCCTCGAGCCTGCCCTATCTGCACCATCCTATGTATACTGTTTCATCTCGCATATATTCTTTCATTTCATCTACAGGAATTCATGTATATCTAAAAAAAAAACATGTGCTCATGTTGTTTGCTGATTCTCATAACATGGGAGAAACTGTGGAAAGGAGATAGAGGAATCTCTTTACCAGACACGACTATAGGATCAGAAGGTGTTAATCGTGTGTACTAGCTGCACGTTGTGAACAGTCGCTCTTTTGATGCGAAGTATACAAGAGATCCAACTTAGTTGAATTCTGATGTTGCTTTAAATTTCTGCCAACTGCGGGTATGCTGAGTTTCCCTACTATATATTTACAAATATCTCATTTTACATTATTTTCTCATTCAAAATATAGACTTATCCTTCTGCTAGAACGTAACCCCTTCTCTCTCACACACACACAGAGAGCACAGCACGACTTTCAATTGTCTCTATCCGCCTACACTCGCTCCCGAGCCTGTTCAGGAAGTGTTTGCACTAGGTTACACTACTTATACTCGTGCCGACCATCGGAACAGTTGAAGTGTAAGCTGCACCACTCACTCGAAAGCAAAAGTGTACACTAGTGTGTACTAGTTCAAACAGTGCATCCCGCCCTAACTAACTGTAAAAAAATGTGACCCTTCTAGAGTCGTTCAGTTTTTCTTCTGACTGTGTCCATGCTAATGAGAAAGCTGCCAGTTTCAGATATTCATTAACTATGCGTATATTTATTGATTTCCTAGGAGCAAACAGCCATTTTAACGTGATTAGCTTTTTCCGTTAATCGGAAGACTTATCGGCCTTAAATTAGAATAATATCTCAACTGTATATTCAGCACTTCAAGTCAACCAAAACGTAATCAAGCGTAAGGCACAGAAATATTAAAGAAACGAACGACTCGCAAGTATGGCTGACAAAGCTAATCCACTAACAATGTATACAAATATTTTATACAGTGCAGTGAATACTGGAGTGTTTCATATAAATTAAGGAATTCTTTCATATTTAATTTAAGTGTTCGACTACTAACGACTTTGCATACCTTGCCGTAATTGTAAATGCTTCGTTTCCCTGTTACGTTACAGGGTCTTTTGTCTTCTCTACGTTTACGTATTAAAATTTAATAAGTAGTTAGTTCTGTGATTCTTTCGATTGAAGTACCACAATGGCGTACTTGATGGTGTACCCTTGATTCAATACTTGCTTGTAAGTGATAATTTTATATTCCGGATTCTTTCTTCCAGGTCTATTATGGTCTCATAACCCGTGGTCAAATGCAACCAGGAGAGTCGATCTTAATCCACTCCGGCAGTGGTGGAGTTGGCCAGGCGGCCATTTCTGTTGCACTTCACATGGGATGCACGGTTTACACAACAGTAGGAACTCCTGAAAAGAGGGAATTCCTGAAACAGACGTTTCCTCAGGTAAATATGCAAATGTTTAAAAGGAATAATTTTACTGAAAACTGAATCACTCCAAAGTAATAATTTTTACTGTGAAATGAGTCACGAAACATAACCACAAACATAAATGGAGTTGAAATAGAAGCCAAAAATATTCCTTTTAAGAAAAGTAAGATGTATAAGACAATTCTCTTAAATTAATGGTCTGAAAATTGGAAGATGACGGTCAAAAGTTTTAACGTGTGTCGAGAAACGATTAATTTTTGATGAAGTCGACTTTTAGTACTACAATATTTTAAACATGTTTACCCAAATCGTTCCCCAGTAGCACTTAGCTGATTCGGATTAATAACTTCATTGATTGTCAACCACTATTCGACTTTGAATTCAGAGTTATGTTAAAGATAAAACGTTTAACTGAAGCGTTGGATATCAGCCTCTTTAACGTTGCATTTTAAGTTGTATCAACGATTAAATGTTTAAATAATTCATTAATAGCACCGTTGAATATCGCCTCTTCAATGATGTATTCAAAGTTATATCAACGAGTAAGTGAAGCGTATGCGCAAACAAATGTCTATGTTACAAAAAAACGACAAAAAAATCTTAAAACTTGTCCGCACAGTGGTGCGGCGCTGAATGTTGTCACGCAGACGTTTGTTCCATCAATCCAACACATTGTTTAATAGTGATGAGCAAAATGGCCACATTTTTGTAGCAGTGATAGCAGTAAATTATATTTTAAAATATCTGTGAAAAATAGCAGTTTAGGAAAAATCTTCCTAAATGGGAGTTATTTGTTCCCAACTTAAAAACAGTGTAAAAGCACCATTTTAGACTAACTTAGTTTTCTGTAGCTTATCTAAATATTAAAATGATAGACTACCGTTAGGACTTGGTAGAGCAGTTCGTATTATAACTGTTGGAAAACTATTGTACGAATATCGGAAAATTATGACTATTTCGGATGACTCGTATATAGTCATCGTAGCTTTTAGAGATTCAGTTACATATTCCCTTTGTGAATAATTAGTACAAATGTGATTAAAAGTTAATAGTTAGTTGAAATTCCTTCGGCCATAAATGAGAACTATTTGACAGCACAAACGAGCAAACTAATAAAAGTACGTATTACGCAATAATTGCTTCTAGAGGTATATTTGTAAACAGAGCTAGGAAAGGTTTTTGCAGAGAGTGTGAAATCCCAACTATCCTCTGCTAGAAATCGAACACTGCGTAACACCGCGGGATACCCCTGGTAAATCTGAGGGAGACCCTGGAAAACTTTGGCAGCGGGCTTCGAATTTGAGTATTTTATTTATGGCCTTCAGGTATCGAGCAAGGATAGGGAGGGGAAAGTACGCGGGAAAGTGTCAACCAAGGTATACGTTGAAAGTAGTATCCAATATTGTTCTGGTGTTACAGAAAACCCTGAAAAACTCAGTCAGGACGGTAGATCACTAGGATTCAACCTACGACCTCCCGAATACTAAGCCAACGCTTTACCACAGAGTTGCGGGCTTCAAACCCACGTACCTATCCATAACTAATCCAAAGACCGTGACATTACCGCCTGGATCACAAGATCTGCGTAATAATTGCCTAAAGAAACCTAAATTTACATTTTCTTTCGTAAAGACAGACACACTAAATATTATTAATGAAATCAAACATCAGGAAAGTACTGTCCTATTTGTTTCTGCTGTTAATAGACAGAGAAAGAAATTGATGACTCGTTCGCGATAAAAAGTATCGCCTGAGAATTTGACGCCAGAACTAACTGTTACCGTTGCCGTGAATTAAAGTGAGTCGCGTGGTCAATAAGAAAACACCGAATCGGAATTAACCTAACTTAACCAATGATTAGTGAACTTTATATGATTCGAAAATGCTTATATGTATAAAAAAAGAGTTATTTTTCCTAAAAAAAAAAAAGAAACATCACCTTGCCGAGAACCGGAACCAGGTCACCGGATTAGCTATTCGATGCTGTAGCTACAGCGCAAAGCAGGCACTTGCTAGCGGGGGATTGTCAGTGTTCTTTATATAGAACTGCTTCAGGATCGGCCAAAATTGAAAACATGTGACTTCACGCTGCCGATATTTCCTTCCCATAATGACTCCAAGAAATAGAAAATGAAGTAGCAGCTTGCACCTGATTCTTTTTTACCGGTGCGCTGATGTTTATACACTTCGCGAAGTTTGAAGAAAGATAGCAGTAGGAGTAGGGGCTACTTTTATCAGTCGTAGCAATGATAGCAATTTAGCGAAAGTAGCAGTGAAAAAATAGCTGCTACGTTATTGCTTGCTTAGCGTTGTATTTTTTATTGAATTTCCATTCAGAAATTTCTGAATACCTAGCCTATTTGTTGCAAACAGCATGTACCGTTGAATACCCACATCTTCAACGTTATAGTCAAAGCTGTATCAACGATTAAAGGCTTGAATATCACCGTTTAATGTTCGCATCTTCAAAATTGTATTCAAAGTTGTATCAACAATTAAACGTTTAAATTGCATGTGATCATTGAATAAACTGTTGAAGACGAGGACATTCAACGGTGTTGCAACATGAAATAAACGTTACTTCCCACGTGTGCTACAGGAATGGTTAAGAAAGACTAATTAATGCCCTAGTCCAAGGATAGGTAGGATAAGCCACAAGTAATTTACTTACCGGGTGGGTTCCTTCTCTTATTAGATCATGAACATTGACCATATGTATAAGTCAGTGCTCTCATAAATCAGAAACATCAGAATAGGCGTCATATCATTCCAAAAGAAGTGTAAAAATATTAGTAAATGCTCAACAGATCTTCCATATCTCGCAGTGCAAACGGGTTAGGAAAAGTTCATGTCCAAACATTTCCGAACAAGACATTATGTTGCCGACCGGGTAGCCGCGTGGCCTAAGGTGTTAGGCCCACGACTCGAAGGTCCCGGGTTCGAGTCCTGGCAGGGGAATGGGTGTCTTTTAACTAGGAGCACAATCTGTCGTGACAGGACGAAGTCAACAGTTACTAGATTGAACCATATAAAATAAAGTTTACAAAAGACATTATGTTCATATTGAGTGTCAAATTAACTAAGTGTATAAATTATATTATTTGCTGAACCATTATTTTAGTGACTGAAGATGTTACTAAACTGTGATTTTATTTGAAGCTTGTTTCTTCAAAATATAACTCAAGATTTGCTATATTCTCGATATTCAAGTTCTAGATTTTTCTATTAATTTCCTGAAAACACCATTTGTACTTCTACAGTTACCTATAGTCCTTTAAACAAAGTTAAATTTTCCTTGCGAAGTTTCGAACTTTGTGGTAATTCAAAATATGTCACTTCCACTATTTCGAATAAATGCTTATGAAATATTGGGCTATTATACCGCAGATCCCTATACATACATATGCTAATTGTTTACTCATATTCGGCAAATAAATGTCAGATAACAGACATTAATTTATTATGAAGGATACCCAAGAAAAAATATTCTTGTTTTCTTGGGATCTTTCTTTGCGCTTCACTACACAGTACACAGGCTTACGTTGATAACGGTTCAATATCGTAAATAATTAAAATTTGATTCTCAACGAACCATTTCTAAATATGTACTACCTAATATGTACTACATTCAGATTATACCTAATCTAGTTGATGTTATCAAAGAACAGAGAGAGAACACCATATTGAAATCTGTACACCTAATAATACGCCTTTCGTTCGAAAACCATGGCTACTAAGTCTGATGAACTGGTGAACCGAAATTCGTTTAACATTTTTAAGTAGTAATTAAAAGCATATTTCAACGGCATTGTATAATTTTGGTATTAACGTTTATATCTCCAAGTCGACACGTGTTTAGACTACTTGGTTGGGTTGTTGTATGAAACAATGGTCGATTCCTTTCTATATTCTCATAGCACTTGGTTCAAACGTACGTACACTTTTTCACATGTCAGAATGTGTTAATATTTTCATAACTAATCCCTTAGAACTGGTTCATTCTTCTCACTAGTAAATGTCTCTAGTGGTTTAATGATAAATAGTTCATCCGTATTTAATATCTTTGAATTCAGAAGATAGAACAGAGGAAACAATGATAGTAATAAATGGAGCAGGAAAGATGAAAGCTTTCTAATGTAGCTCGTTTCTGTCTAATGATGAGTATTTGAGATAAGAAAGATGGCAATGTCAACGTGCAGTCCTCTTAAAATCATGTTTTCCCATTCCTACCTTGCTGTTGATAGACAGAACACGGTTTTTGCTTTGACTAGCGTTTCTGTTTTCTCTCACTTATATCACATGCTGAAAAATGAATCACTACACTTCAAATTCTCTTTATCCCCTTCACTTCAAAAATATAAGGTATTTCTGCCTATTCGATAACAATTTGGTACTCGACCAAGATATGACATTTGTCAAAGCAGTTGTCAGTTACAAAGAAATTAGTTTTTTATCCTGGAAAAGCAATTTCTAAAATATTGAATTGCATTCTCTTTATAAGTCACTGATTCTCGTGATCAGAAGCAACAAGCATTATCTTGTACTGTGAATTTTAATTGGATTGCATTCTTTTCCTTGATTTTTCAAAGTTTAACTATCGATACCAATGCATCTATTCAATCTTCGCCACTGATCGGAAATAACTAGATTCAATTTTAATATTTACAGCTCCAAGATTGTCACATATTTAATTCAAGAGACACAACATTTGAAAACGCAGTGAAAGAAGCAACTAAGTTCAGAGGAGTGGATCTCGTTCTGAACTCGTTGGCTAAAGAGAAATTGCAAGCGTCTGTGAGATGTTTAGCAAAACATGGTCGCTTTATAGAAATCGGCAAGTTTGATATGGCAGATGACAGCGCTTTAGGTAAGTTATTTTTATATTTATTGTTTGTATACGATACGAATGTCTACGTAAAGTTTTCTCAAAAATAATTTTAAGAATTCCACGTCTTGTTTACCTATTTTTCCAATGACGAATTTCCCAGTACGTCTGAAACGTTTATTGCTTTTGGATGTGGTAGATGGTCTACACAAAGAGAAATAAAGAAATACACAGTACAACAACAGCTATACTCCAGGTAAGTGATGAAATTTTACGTTCCGTTAACAATTCACCGATTGTAATTTCAATACTATTACATCTTACAAAAGCATTTGATCTAGTGCAACACGATATCTTACTGGCTAAAATGAAATTTTATAACTATTCCGATTCCTCTATTAAATGCTTTAAATCTTATCTTTCCAGCAGGCAACAACAGATGTGTTTAAAAAGGACATGATTGATATTAAGATATCCTCAACGGCGTCAAAGCTGGGGTACTTGTTACACACCACTATGGTCAGCAATACATTACAGAATATTTTGTTACAACATTCCTTCAGTTTGTTCTCATTTCGCCATTCTTGTGTAGAACATTTTATCAGTGGATTAATTTCAAGATCACATAGCTAACGGCGTGTTATCAAGGGCGTAGTCAGGGGAGGGTCTAGGGTCGAACCCGATCCAAAATTCCGATAAAATTAATAAATTTAAGCGAAAGTATATATTACATTACATGTACGAAAACCGGTTAACCCTCACCGAAACGAAATTCTGGATATGCGTCTGTGTGTCGTGGGTTGATTCAATATATACTGCAAGTAATTTGATGTTCTAACAGGATACTGCGCTTACAGAAGTATTGAGTGCTAGTGACGTCATTTGGGAGATATTGTTCCATGGTACGTAAGGAAACTAATAAACTGGAACATTCAACACTAATGGTCTTAGCGATCAATGGTGATGTAAAATCAAAACTAGTTAACCATAAAGGATGCTCTAAATAGGGATTTTTCGAAACAAATACAGCACTCAAGATTGTCGTCAGCTAAGCTACTTGAAAGCTACATTTACGTCACACGCTATGTACTATGATACATGCTATTTTATAAACCTTGATATTCTAACACTTAAAAATTATAGGGTGTACTTCGCACAGATCAAGCAGTTTGCTATTTTCTCCTGCTTGTATCGGTTCTATATTTTTGAGAGATAATTCATAATCCTATAATATATTTGATAGTTGTGATTTAATTCCAAAAGAAATAGTTCTTGTGGCAGAATTCGTTGTTTCTTTTTGTTTTTTTACAGAACTGAACCTAAAACAAAGAACGAAACAGAAATTTAAATGAAGATGTGATTTCAGCATTAAAGTCATTATTTTTTATCGTTCTTTTAGGGCTGAAAATATTTCTGAAAGACTGTACTTTCCATGGAGTGATGCTTGACGTACTGCAACAGGAGGACAACAAAATTAAGAGAGACCTGCATCGATTGATAACGGAAGGTATAAAATCTGGAGCTGTCCGACCACTAACTCGAACTGTATTCAACTGCAATCAGATTCAAGATGCTTTCAGGTAAGTTCCATTAGATAATATTAGATAGAAGAAGTTAAATAAAGATTTGTTTGAACAAAATGTATTATCTAGAATATAACTGTGACATCTCGTATCAGTACTATTAACGATAGGAATACAACTCATCTACAGTTATCAACAGGTGTGTTAGAATCAATGCAATATTGTTTGAACCAATGCTGGAAATGGGTATCTTTCATCTCTCGGGGAACGCGGAAGGTTTTCACGATGGGAACTGTGAATTGCGAAAACGGATGTTAAAGGAGAACGTAGATTCTTTTCCTGTGGCAACTAGGGATTGTCTAATATAAATAGTAAGGAGAACGCAGAACAATTCCCGGGAACTGCGAATTGTTTAACATAATTAATAAGAGAATGCAAAAAGACTCCCTATTGAAATGAGAATTCCAAAACATAACGACAAGGAAAACGCAAAAGAGTTCCCCATGCGGACTGCGGATGGGGGAAAAGGAGAACAAAACATTAGTTATTTCCAATATGAGGCGATGTATGTTCGTTCTTATAAACAGTAGAATTAGTAACCTATTTTTTACAGTGTTTCTACTGTTGGGACTTGCAAATGAAAACCGAAACATAGTTCGGAGTTTCGTTTTGTTCTGCTGGTCCAATAAGCTCGAATGGAAGATTTCTTGTAACTTTCTTGCACAAGTCTACGTTTGGGCGATGAGATGACTATGTTTTGCATAGTTCCCGCGGGAACGATTCAGGGCTGGAGGTTCTTTGACCACGAACAATCGCTAAACGTGATTGAACTGTTTCTTATCTGCTCTACGTGCACGAACGAGATTTTATACTTCTAGGGGTTTAAGTTCTCAAAAAAGTAAACAACTCGTGACAGAGGGCCATTCAGCCGCGTCTTCGAAAGCATAAACTACGGATGTCTTCATTCTCGGAGTTTTTTATCCTTCACGTTCCTTCTCATTTCCAGCGCTGATTTTAACCAAAGATTCTCGGAGGTCCAAAGTCATACACACCTTAAACAAAATGGCAACGGCTAAGTAAAACAAGGTTGTTTATTCCCAAACTGCGGTTTAAGTTTTAAAGATGCTTTTATGAGACCCTTGAGGTGTACTAAAAATATAGATAGGAAGAAAATCTAAAAAATTATACTAGGTAAATACTTGCAAGGGAGACAAGAACAGGTGAAAGAATATAACAAAATATTTTCTAGTGTATTAAAGTCCTGCACTTGTAAAGGCGTACCAGTTGTCCTGATAATATCGTAAGTAGTCTCTATCACGATGCAAGGTAAACCACACTTGTTCGCGGAAAAGCAGAATGCACAATCCACATTTGCATAGTGATATATACATTAGTGGCGATATTATCAGTGTTTCGGAGACACCATTACTCCGCAGGTATGCACTACATAACAGGTACAAAGGATGTTACAACGCAAATATCCAGCAATTTTCGCCTCTAGACCTGGTCGCCTTGAGACGTCATCTTTCTAAAATTGTCATCACCATGGTTTCTGCCATGCGTGAGTTTGTCTGCCAATATTTTACCTTTTGATTTCTTTCAAAAAATCATTTTGGTCATCCCTTCTAATGACAACTAGCGTTCAAATCTCTTTTCATTCAAGCAACTTGTCCAGCCGCCTGTAATTGTATCGCCATGATTTGAAGAGTTTGAAACATACTTTTTCTTAGGGCACTTACAAAATAACAGCATATATAGCATCACTACACACTCAACAGTTCCTAAGAGTTGAGGATCCTAGCGCGGGAGTAGAGTGCAACACTGTGCACTGTTTCGTAATGGAGAATATTGAGTCAGTGCTGACTGATAGTTACGGCTACTTGAAGTGTCTTAAATACTGTAATTTTGTATTAAGTGGTAGAATTGTTCAATTGCATTGAGAACGTTTGGTTGGAAGAAAGGCAACTACCACCATGGCTACATTATTATAGACAGTGTAGTGAATAGGAAAATGTACGAAAAATAAGATGGAGCTCCAGCCTCAGCCAAAGATGCCAAAAAGCCATCAATATGCTCAAAGTTCAAGATGAAAGCCCAACAATAGAAGAGAAGGATAAAGAAAATAATGTGATTGATTTTCGGTACTTATCGTATTGTGTTGTCCATTGATTGTTTTTAGATAAGTCTTCGAGGAAGTATAAAAATATTTAATTATGAGTGTGTTGTGGTGATACATTGGTTGCTCCAAGTACGTATATCCGAATTTTAGGTGCCCATTGATTTTTCAGGATGATGTGGACTTGCATATGAAGAACAGTAGCAACGTTGATGTCACACGACTTGAAATGTTGTAACCTTTCTTAGGGTGTATCAGTTAATGGTCATTATTGAAATTAAATAGTAGTTATCAAAGTATTAATGGTTGCATAACAAATAAGGATAGTTCTTAATTTTCATCGTAGTGCTGGTTTAGCACGCTGCCTGATGGATGAAAACGTCGACTGCTGATGAATGGTGGTATTATATAGATACTCTTTCATAACTCCTACGCGGACATTATTTGTGTCCTGTAACTATAAATAACCGCAAATTTATCTTTCTTCTGTGGTGAACAACGTATGGACTCTCCCTCAAACTATGACTGGTTCTAGGACGGACCATAGGGTGTCATTTTCTGTGTAATTACTTATCCAATGCAACTACTGTTTCCCTTGCGTTCCATATAATTATGACTGACAATGGAGTAAAGTATGTCATGTACCACATGATCTCTTTGGGAATAGTCATAAATCTGATTTCTGTTTTCCTTTTTCCTAATTCTTGCGTTGAAATGATACACTGAACGACATACAGGCAGGAACGACAACGTCATAGTTTCTCTAGTACATCTTGCTATACGAAATAGTATTCTTTAAATTTCCATTTCGTATCATATCGATTACAAGCTTTGAGAAAAAGACCTCACTAATAGTGTGGAAAAGATATGCTTCATAGGCCAAATATCATGATCCGGGTGAATGGAATAATTGAGCAAGTGGATAGATTACATACTTGAAAAGCGTGTCATTATTCAAGGTAATCCCCTGCGCTACTATTTCACCAGCTGCTTCATCCCATTTTAAAAACAGGCGTTTGTTAGGTGTGTGTGTATATATACTCTCGTACAGTTGTAATAACGAGATTATTGTCCTGAAAACGGTGTCCCACTTGATGATAGTCATGGCGTCCCAGTTAATGTTTCAGCTTTGCAAACACGTGATAGTCACGGAAGGAGGATTGCTAAATCTGCGCTAGAAGATGTGTGTACCAGTGCATCCCACATAAGTTGTCTAGCAGTGTTCGTGGTCCTGTGAGTCGTATGTCGTTTTGAGTGCAGTCGAATTAGCATTGACCTTGTGAAATTCCACATTATATCCACAATGCTATGAGCACTACCGACATTGATGTTCACTTGTTGATCAATTTCCTGCGTCGTAATGTATCTTGTCCCACATAATTTCGTTCATCGCCTTTTCTGTTTCCCGTATTATGGGCATCTGGTATGTGGTACATTTTCAGCGACCGTTCCCTTAAAGCGTTACACCATAAGAACATATGGGTCCGCTGCAAAAATTGTTCTTTATATAGTCTGTGAAACCTGTTCAAAATGTTTGTAATTTGGATCCCTTTTCCTAATAACTCTTCGTATAGGAAATTTTATCAGTATGGAAAGATTTTTGTAAAATTAGGATCTTTTGGTTGAAGTTACCTACAACTTTGAAATTATTTTTTTTAAGTCTATAAGCGTACTCAACGTCGTGTGGAGCCCCAAGAGACGACATTACAAGACAAATTGGAATATTTTTACACATTAAACCTCTATGGCCAGCTACTATCTTAAATTTCAGAATTCAAATTTT
The DNA here is from genome assembly GCA_022664845.1 of Lepisma saccharinum. Classification (NCBI taxonomy): domain Eukaryota; kingdom Metazoa; phylum Arthropoda; class Insecta; order Zygentoma; family Lepismatidae; genus Lepisma; species Lepisma saccharinum. The sequence continues at coordinate 71,063 of JAGDQP010005342.1, forward strand.
GTTTACTTCAGAATTAAACTCAGCGGCGTTCAGAAGAATTTTCATGGTTTTCGAACGTTGGTTTTGTAAAATTTAGCTTTTTCTGTCTACGTGAGTTTCGATCAAGGATTTTGGCTTTAAAACCGAACACCGTGCGTTGTTTGTAACCACCAGATTAGAACTATCTGATATCGGGCGAATTTTATAAAATTTGCATTTTTCAGTTGGGACTATCTTGGATTTCGGAATTTAAGGTATTAGCCTTCAGAATCAAATTCAACTGTTTCAGAGCACCCAGATTTGAAATTTTGAGAGAATCGATTCTTTTTCAAAATTATTATATTTTAGCCAGGAACTTTCTCCAGTTTCTTATTCAACATATTTTACTTTAAACGTAAACACCGACGTTCTGAGAATATCAGATAAGAAATTTTAAAGCTATCGGAGTACTGTATATTTTTAAAATAAGCCTGTTTCTGTAGCAGGAGTCTTGGATTCCCCATTTACAGATTTTTACTTCGGAATCGGTCTCAACTTCATTGGATGACTCCAGATTTGAAATTTTATGTAAATTAGATATTTTATCAAAATTAGAATTCTTTTGGCCTACAGGCCTCTTGAACTTCGATATTCAAAAATGTTGACTTCAGAATCCTTTTCAGAACAACAGATTTCAATTTTGAAAAAAATGGACAATTTTTCAAATTCGAGGCTTACGCCATCTGTTATCTTGGTTTTCGTAGTTTAAGATTTTCACTTCAACATCGAACTTAGTTTTCATCGGAAGACATAGTTAAGAAATTCAACGAACATCGGTTGATTTGTAAGAATTCAGTATATTTCGTAATTTATAAGATTCAGCATATTTCGTACTTTATAAGAATTCAGCATATCTTAGATTACAGAATTCAAGTTTCTTAGCTTCAGAACTGAACCTAGATCTATTCGAAAGGCCCAAGCAAGATATTTCACGAAAATCAGATGAATTCTCAAACTTAAGCCTTTCTCCGTACTTTTCATTTCCGATTTCGAAATTTAAGTTTTTATTTTTATTTTAGAATCGAATTCATCGCCATTATGAACCTCGAATATAAAAATTCACGATAAATTTATGAAGTTTCAATTTTAAGTCTTTTCAGGCTACAACAATTATCGATTTTATTTTATTTTTACTTTAAACTGAAACTACGAAGCACCCAGATATGAAATTCAAAGTTAATCGGATTTCTTTTTACGACATTACGTCGTTTTTGGTAGCACCGGTTATAGAAAAGGGGTACCCGCAAAGGAAAGAAACTTTATTTTTTTATTATTTCAACAATATTAATCTCAGAAAAAGCTTCAATTTGTTTACGAACAAATCTAATTTAATTAAAAATATCAACTTTACTGGATACTGGTGTCATATTCCATGATAAACCGTAGTAATATGAGGGAATATATGATGAATTTGTACTTCAGAAGTTTATTCAGCGGGAAAATATCCTTGATCCACCAGCGCCCCCTCAAGAAAAAGCTGGATTTGCCACTGGTTTTTGGTAGCTACATAAGATGTACAGGGTGTATCTTAATATGTGGGCTAAACTTCACAGATGAGTTGCGGACAACAAAGGAAGAAAAATATTCCTTTCAAGAAATGTGGAAATATGTGTAGTGTTAGGGCGAACTGTACAAAGTTAGGGCGGCATCGGCACAAACGAGATCAGATCTGCATAAATAATGACGTAATCGTTGTAAGCTTAGCTAATTACAATTGTAGTAGCACCCAAAACACCTATTTAAGCTACACTTATGATTGTCGAATGCGGCTTGGAGGGGGTTTCAATGTTTACCTATTATACCATATAAATCCTTCACAATAACATTCTTACGTCGCGAAAACTATATATGCGCCACTCCCTTAATCATGACCATTGCTCAAATTCATGTATCGCTTATTACTTCAGTTGTGATTGGTTAAGCCTGCAACGCTTCTGTCATTATGTGTCGAGATATGATCTCAATTATGAGGATGCCGCCGAAACCTTGAATATGTATCATGTAGCTCCAAAACTACGAACATTTCGAAATTTCTTCAAAGAAGCATTTTTTTCTTGTTTTGCTGTCAGAAATTCGTCTGTGAAGTTTGTCCCGCATATTAAGATACACCCTGCGTATAAATTTGCCGTTCATAAAGTTGCTATCGATGAATTGTATTTCGATTAGTTTCCCGTCGATGAGTTTACCGACGATGAATTAGTCGGTCGTTGATACGTTTTGTTGATGATTTGATCTATGGATAGATTGTGTGTCAATTATTTTTTTTTCTATCAATGAATTGTGCTGTCGGTGAATTGTACATCGATGATTTAGTGATGTCGATGAATTGACGTGACACCACTGAAGACATTGTAAACTCGACGTGTATTGTACACATGACTTACACTGCTTGACCACAAAACGCAGATAGTATTTGCAGAAAAGTGTAAAATAAATGTATTATTTTTGCAGCGGACGATTTTGTCATATGTGATATGAATTTATATTTTTGTTAAAAGTTTTCTGAACTCTAACGTGTGTATTGCACGTAAAGTGTATAAATAATAAACTTCCTATTATTACAAATGAAACTAAAAATTCAACGAAGATTACTAAAAGTGTGTATTGTGGATTCCTATGTCTCTTTCTTTCCGAATATAAAAGTTTTGTGGGTAACAATAGATCAGTAATTGGTCTGGAGTACCCGACTACCCAATGCCTTAAAGCATTAAATATACTAAGAAAACTTTACAAAATAGGATATTTCTTATCGCATCAGATAAAGTTATACCTTGTGAATGTGCTAATTCTACCTCTATTTGATTATTGTGATGCCGTGTATTTAACGTCTCTTAATGTTCGTAGACGTTTGGCTATTCAAAAGATAAATAAATGTTATTTGGCTTGCATTTAGATGATAGAAGTCAGCATATCTTTCCAGTGATGAGTAATAGTTATATTTTGACAATGTCTCGGGCGTCGCTATCTGGGTTACTCTTGCCAGATCTATAAGGTTAGAAAAATGATATTTCCACCCGACCTACATTGTAAATTCACAAGTAAGTCACATATTCATTCATATATAACGCGCAGCTGTGAAAAGCTTGAAGTGCCAATCCACAAGCTCAAACAGGCTCAGGAATCGTCGTAGTTTTGTATTCTTCTTGACAAGGGTTAGGTGGTAGAGCAGTAGACTAGTAAAGTTATGACGATTTTGAGGGTAACCTAGAAATAATTGTAATAGAAGATGTTGCAACTGTTTCTGAATAGGAAAACGTTGGTAGAAAGTCTACTGCGGTGCGAAGCGGACTAATACAAAAATGGCGACCATATCCAAAATGGTTGCCGTGCAAGGGAATGTATATGTAGATGTAGAAGTTAATCTAGAAATAACTGCAATAAACCATGTTGCAGCTGTTTCTCAAAGAAGAAACTAAGGAAAACGATGGCAGAAAATCTACTGCGCTACGGTGTAGACTAGTCTCAAAAGGATGACCATATCCAAATGGCTGCCATGCCAGTGAATAGAAAATCGTTTTTCGTAGATCCTCTTACATAATGGACAATTTTTGCGTATAAGAAACCTTATTCTAAACAAAAAATCGTATTAAGTTGTACAACACAATAATAATACCAACAGAGTACAAGAAATATTTTATTAACATAAAAGTTGTGATTAGAAATGTAGCTGAACAATTAGTCATCATCACTGTCCGATTCCACTTGTGTCGCATCTGTTACATTATGACATGTGATTCCATGTCATTCAGTGCAGACACTTGTGCAATCATTACCATGTTTCTTGCAGTTGCACTGCATGATAGCACACTGAGTTATAGAGTAGCCACATTTTATGAACTTCATCAAATACTCGGGTGCAGGGAGTAGTACACCGTCATTGATAGTACACCGTCTGCCTTGGAGTAAGCAACAAACTTTTCGAGCACTGTTCCTGTCATATGTACAATATGTTCAGTCAAAGTTCGGGCAAGCAACTATTATCTTTGATGCCTACTGCGGAAACCACCTATCAACCAAGTCTGAGGCTCATAGCAAACGCACCAGAGGTTTGGAGGGACAAAAGGTGGATGTAACGTAGTTGGCAGTTCTCACCATCACCAAAGACATGTTATCGAGTAACAAAGAGCACAAGCAAACCTTTGTAACACTACTGGCTAAGAAGCTTCCGGAGTTGGCTACTGCATCAAACATTCTCCTGGTGACGCAGATGTCCTCATTATAAAGGAAGCTATTGCAAGATCGCAGGTGTGTCCAACAGCAGTTATTTCTTGAAGACACTGGGCTTCTAGTCCTTTTAATCCACTATTTCGACAACAAACTTAATGATGTCTTTCTTTGTCCTCAGCCAAAGAAACGTTCTAAAACTCTAATGGTCTACGACATCAGGGCAATGAAACATACACTGGGTGATGCCGTGTGCTCTCACATTCTCTTCGCTCAGCACTGCTGGAATGTAATACTACATCTAAACCACTTGGGTTAGGGAAACGGGATTCTATTCTACTACTGGGGAAAGAACGAGTGTTTACGAGAACAGGCTGCAATCTTCAGAACAGCAGGGAGAACACAAGAACAAATTAAGGCATCTGGTAAAAAAAGCTATGACGTGTCTACATATATGGTGGTCGCATCGGTCGAATTCTCAATTATGTTCGCTATCAGAAGTTTATCTCAAAAACAGTTACGTCGATAGCTCAAGTGACAGCTGAAATATTGCAACCCACTGAGGATGCCTGCTACTATCGCTTTCTACGTGTAAATCTTCAAGTTAAGGTCTGGTTTCCAATGATCTCGATCCGCTCCTATGGGGTTGGGAACTTCGTGATGGCCATCTGCCACCAGTAAAATAGAGCCAACCCCCTGCACCCGAGTATTTGATGAAGTTCATAAAATGTGGCTGCTCTATAACTCAGTGTGTTATCATGCAGTGCAACTGCAAGAAACATGGTAATGATTGCACAAGTGTCTGCACTGAATGACATGGAATCACATGTCATAATGTAACAGATGCGACACAAGTGGAATCGGACAGTGATGATGACTAATTGTTCAGTTACATTTCTAATCACAACTTTTATGTTAATAAAATATTTCTTGTATTCTGTTGGTATTATTATTATTATTATGTGTTGTATCACTTAATACGGTTTTCTGTTTAGAATAACATTTCTTATACGCAAAAACTGTCCATCATGTAAGGGGATCTACGAAAAACGATTTTCCATTCACTTGCATGGCAGCCATTTTGCACATCATTGCAACTTTGGGACTAGTCTGCTCCGAAGCGCAGTAGACTTTCTACCATCGTTTTCCTTACAGTTTCTTCTTCGAGAAACAGCTGCAACATAGTTTATTACAGTTACTTCTAGGATTAACCTATGCATCTACATGTACATTCCCTCCCATGGCAGCCATTTTGGACATGGCGCCATTTTTGTATTAGTCCGCTTCGTAGAGCAGTAGACTTTATACCATCGCTTTCCTTATACTTTCCCCTTTCAGAAACAGTTGCAACATCTTCTTTTACAATTAGTTCTAGGTTATCCAATAATTTTACAAGACTACAGCCATCGGCTGAACCTCGCCCGCTGAAAAGAAGAAATTTTCATTAAATTCAATTCAATTACCAAAGCAATATCTTTTTGGAAATAGGAAATGATTAATTCATCATCAACTGCTATGCGTTTTCAAAATCACTTGCTTTGATGATGTGATCTCAGAATCGACGAATTTGTTTCTTGATTGCTGTTTAACTATGTTAGCCATTCCCTAACCAGTGCAGGGTAATCCCCAATCTGTGTAGATGGCACTCATTGTGAAAACATTATAGCTATACACTGAGATCTTTTCTATTATACACGTAAAGACTTGTATAACTCTTTCCTCTCTCAGATTTATGTCTACGGGAAAACATATTGGGAAAGTGCTTATCAAAATCCGTGATGAGGAACCGATAAAGCTTTGCATACCACACCCAAAGATCATCTCAGCAGTTCCGAGGTTCTACTGTGACCCTGAAAAAACGTACATCGTAATTGGTAAGTAACTGCTTATGTACATAAACAAATCATGAGCATATGATAATATATTTGTTGTAAATTATCTTGCTAATTACTCTCTCATTTGGATTGAACATCTTTACTTTCGTGGACAAACATGTTAAATTTCTGAGAGTTAAATTTCTAATGAAGTTTAGATGTCAACAACGAATCTGTTAATAACTCACTGACAGTTAAAACAGGAGGAAACCATCTCTTTCACGTTAAATCATTGAAAGTATCTAATGAAATTTCGTGAAGTCCAATGAACTTCGTCCGGTGATATATGAAAGAAGGTAAAAACAAGATGAACGAAATAAGGAACGCAAACAGATTAATTCAAACGACCTTTCATTTTGTAGGAGGACTCGGGGGTTTTGGTTTGGAGCTTGCTGATTGGCTGATTCTGAGAAGAGCTACGAAGATAGTTCTGACATCAAGAACTGGGCTCAAAAATGGTTACCAAGCCTTGTGCTTGCGTAGATGGCGCAACGATGGAGCTAATGTTGCCATATCCACAGCTGACGTCACCACCACTGAGGGAACCACGAAGCTACTTACGGAAGCAAACAAACTCGGCCATGTTGCAGCCATTTTTAATCTTGCTGTGGTATGTATATTTTGAACATACAGATAAAGGGACATACGAGCTTGAATCATTATATCAGAAAAGGTAGTAAGAAACGGTTGTTTAGTGAAAAAACGTTAGAAGACGTTAAAAGTGTTCTCAAATATATTCCTAATACATCAGGGTTTCAATTCTAGTCTTTTTATATAATTCTCTATTAGATTCTGACTTCTTCTTTTCATATTTACAATTGGGTGGAAATTGTATTTTCATGAATACTCAATAAGACCTTTCAGAGCTGTTTGGAATGTTTTCATCTATGCATGCGTAAAGTTAGCTTACTCATCTCTATCCTTCATAGAGATATAGTGAAATTTACCCATAAATATGTCTATGGTTGCAAAACTACCCTTTGTCTGATTGGTTAAAATAAACTTAAAACAGACGTTTTTTCACATGAGGGGTCAGGGTGGGAG
>JAGDQP010005343.1:0-11789 GCA_022664845.1 Lepisma saccharinum
GTATCATTTTTCATCCTAATTTCCCTAAAAATATGATTATAAGCTAAGCTTATAATAAAGATAGTAAAATTGAAAGATAGTAAATAAAGGATATAAACAATATTGTACCAACCCTTAGCCCATCCACATTTCCTTTCCCCCCCATACATTCTTACACTCCACTTCCCGAAATAGAGGACGTAACCCTCTGGAGGGCGCTAGCCACTTCGGTGACTAGCAAAAAAAAAACAGCATGTAGAGGGGGAAATTTATACTTCTCCTCTGTTCAATAAATATTTTTATCTTTGCCGCCTGCGTATTTAGTTAGACGCAGTGGAGGGCTTTTCTGTGGTTGCAGAGAGGAGCTGAGAAGCACTGATGCGATCACGGATTAGGTCATTACTGTTTGTTAGAGGTGTAGTCCCACTACAGGTTAGACTTGGGGCACGCCGTATAGGGAGTTATTATTTATTTCAATATCCAGAACGAATTCACGAACAACTCTGAGAAGTATCTTGCTCTACCGCACAGCGATAACAAGGATAAGGACCATACGGACCATTTTAATATATTATACTATTGAGAAGAAGTCCTCTTACAAATTTTGAACATATTTTCTCATCTTCATTCGCTCTCAACGATATTTTGAGTAGATTCCTTCTCAAAATGTGCATGTGTTTCTCTCAATTTTGAATACATATTTTCTCATTTTTTAGCTCTCATAACGATTTTGAGTGATTACCTTCTCAAAACTTTGAAACAAATGTTCTCAATTTTGACTATTTTCTCATTTTCGTAGCTCCGGAGCTATCTTTTGAGTCATTACGTTCTCAACATTTTGAGCATATGCTTCGTTACTTTTGAATATATTTCTTCTTATTTCTGAAAAATAGTCCAAACTCTTCTCATTTTTGAGCCGACATTTAAACTGATTTTCGAGTAGTTTTACCTCATGTTTGAGACTTTTTCTCATTATCTGAGAAATATTTTCTCATTTTTTGCGCACTTGTTCAAAATTTCTATTTCGTTTACTAACATTTATTCCTTTTCTCGGCAAGATTTGAACACAGAACATTAAAACAGACAAAGAAGGAAGTCAAACTCTTGTAAATGTTTGTTACATGGTGGAGTTTTTCCTGGAGCTGCTTTGTTTTATATGTGGACATTATAAAGTCTCTAAGTATGTCTTAAATTAGATGTCAATTATTCTTTTACACAAATGCCTTGTGTTTGATAACATGTTGGAAAATATGGGTACATAGAAAAATTTAGACTCTGCGGTGACCGAGGACCGAATCTTATGTCCCAACTCCCTGTAATTCGACACTAACATCATCACCTGGTAGGTTCGAGGAATACTTAATATGCATAGAGGTAGTTCGTGGTGCTGGTAAATCAATGGTTGAATACTGGGCCGAAGACTGGGAGATCTGGGTTTGATCCGTATAGATCTGAAACGGGTCACCGGGTCGTTTTGGAATGGGTCAGTGGGTCTAGGCTTCGGACCCGGTGACCCAGTTTAGACTCTGTAACCCGGTGGACAAAGCAGAGAGGTTTTTTTATTGTTTCTTTTCGTTTGAAGAGTGTTCCTTTCAAGGGTGACCAGTACTGAAGATGTTACCCCCTAGAATACGAAAAATACGACGCCGAAATTCCCATATCAGGTCAAGTTTCGGACCGGGTCACCTATGTTCGAGTCATGCCGGGTCACCAAAAGTGACCCGGTTTCACCTTTGGATCCCTAGTCATGGAGCGTCCAATTTTTCTGTACTTTTTTCATTATGTCTTGAATGCTTGTGTTGATTGGTGGAGCTATTCCTGGAACAATAATTGAGTTGTATTATTTGTTGCAAAGCTGAAATCCTGTCACTTTTGGTGACCCGGATCGAAACTTGATACGAATGACCCGATTGACCCGGTTAGAAGCTTGATCCGAATAACCCAATTGACCCGGTAACCCGATTTATCCTGTCTTGACCCGAATGACTAGAGACCAAATCACCAGACTGAGTTAACTCGGTGACTCCGTGATCGAATCTTCACTCAATTGACCCGGCGGTGCCCGGTCTTGTTTCTGTGGTTAGAATCAATCTATATTATAATGTTAGATTCCTTGAGAAGTGAGCTGTGAATGGGAACTTCATATTTGAGAGTTTTAAAAGAGTTTAATCCCTTTATCCTATGTAATACTTCATACACAAAATTCTTTCCGAATAACCTATCCGGTGCAGTATTTGCACACCCCCGGTGGCATTTTTGTTCTTTCCGGGGATATGATACTATTTTCATATGTCGTTAGACCTATTATCGTTAGGAACTTTTTGGTGCCGTATTTTTTGTACTCTTGGGAGTAACACCCCTGCTCCCCTTCACCGCAGATGGAAAGATTGTTCAAACGCAACAGTGTATAATAAGGAAAGAATGAAATCTATGCTTCGCCCTTCGGGTCACCGGGTCAAAGTCGTGTCACCGGATCAGACCGGGTCCGAAGCATAGATCCGGTGACCCGGTCCAAAAAGTGACCCGAATGATCTGGTCACCCATTTCAGCTCTGATTTGTGAACAACATTGTGCAGTCATCTACAAAGGTTATCGTTTCAATTGTTATTCACGTCCTAGAAGAGCTTTAATCTTCTACAGTTTTTGTTAAAGTGAGGTAACCAATCTGTTCAAAGCATCCTTCGCTGGATTTGGACCCGGGACCACGCGTACAGAAAGCAAACGTGTTAACTATGCAGCCAACTGTAGCCTTCCAAGCTTTGTATTTGTTGCTTAGTGGAGTTATTCCTGGAACAATAACTTGTTTATGTTTATTATAATGTACGATATTGTACAGTCACGTACAAAAACATATACCCAGTTATCGTACTGAGTTGTATAGACAAAGATCAAAATCCAACCTATCTTTAACGTTTGCCCTGCTTGGTAGTTATTCTTAAAACAGTATATAACTATTTCGTGACGATATTGCACAGTCTCTTACATAACTACGGTGTATAAGGCGTAGTCAGTTCTCATATTATTAAATTACATAAAGCACGACATCCAACATTGTCTTAAATGTGTTGAACTACAACTGATTTCTATTATGTATGGATAATATTTTACCGTTGCCTACAAAATATACTTAGCTATCGTCTTGAATTTCATTGTCTACGTTGGTAGGTTCTTTTCTGTGACTATACAATTTAATTTCTTATCCTAGACAGTTTTCTTCACAAGTCCGTTGAACTTTTCTGGCTGGACTCGATATGTAGTTTAATCCTACGATTCTTTCTAAAATAGTTTTGTGTAAGTATCCTTCTTTTTATCCCTTTCTAGATAAGCTTCGTTGTTTATTTACAATGAACATTCTCTCCTTCTCTGTCCTCTTTTCCCTTGGTTTGCTCCATTTCTCCAACAGTCTGCTCTCCTGTAATCCATATTAGTCCCGAAATTGAACGCCTTATGGTGCGCTTGATATATGAATCAATGTCAAGTTCTCGTGAAATTGAGATATAATGCGTCTAGGGGCGGAACAAATCACTCCTCTCTACGTAAACAAGCCCAAACAAGAATGTATTGCCGTTGTTGTGGTGAGAAGGGTACTTTTCATGCTTCTATGTTATCACTAGAACTGAAGTATAAACGTGGTTACATATATTTCTCTTTACTGTGTAGAGAGTGGAAAATTTCCTGCTGGGTGTACGTACATTTATGGCATGAAACATTACTGGGTTAGTACTATTAACTAAAGTGCTAGTACAGAATCTGACCTAGTTTACTCTCGCTCTCCCTCTCTTTCTTTCTTGCTGTGTAATATAACTAATATGACATCCATGAGAGCTTTGTCCTGCTCTTAAATTCTCACCCTGCAGACTCTCATATTACTAGAATTGAGCTATAAATCATTGGAATATTTTAAAACTTATATTTATGGACTAGAGATAAAGCTATGACCTAACCCCGCCATGTTTGGGGGTAACGTCCCTCGGCGAGCACTCTTCCCGAAGCAGGAAAAATATAACGGCTAGACCCTATGTCTAGCTACCATACCCCCATTCATCTAGTGAAACTGGGGAAAACTCCGTGAAATCTGTCAGTATGGCTGGCAGCAGGATTCGAGCCTGTTTACCTTTCCATTGCCGTTCCGAAGGCTGTGCCGTAACCGTTTGGCCACGTGAACTTAATAAATCACTGGTTAGTTAAATTCACTTCTGTTTCGGTATTTTACCCAAACTTTCTTGAAGTAAGTTCGCTTAGGAGTAGAAAATATTTTATTTACATTAATGCCTTATGTAGGCATTTGTAATACACAGTAAGTCTATCAAAAGTATAAGGATCAATCAAAAGTAAGCCCTCGGTGGACGCCTGCTCCATGAAAGGGTAGCTGGCAGGACTTCTCTTCTAAATGTTCCGGTATTCGGCTGGTGAAACTCAGGGGGGAAACCTGGAATATCTCTCAAGATTTATTTAATTTCATTTTTATTTTAAGGCCTTTAGGCATCTTTGGCTCAGGCCGCGATAGAGTAGAGGAGAGAATGAAGAAGGTAACGGTCAGGGCCTTACTTAAGGTTAAATCCCTCCATTTGCTAGGTGAAACTGAAAAACCTCAGTCAGGCTAGTAACCAGCAAGGTTTAAATCCGCGTGTCTGGGCTACCCATTGCCGATCCAAAGTCTACGACGTTACCGCCTGGACTAAGGTGGCTAGTATCTCTCAAAATTACTCAAATGAGCATGATTCGAACTCTCGCTACATCTCCAGTGATTATCCTATGACACTAAAACACGTGACTATAGTCATACCGAAATGACTTGATAACTGAGTTCCATTTATTACATTGCGTCCAGCGATCAAGTCATTACGGTCGGACTATAGGTACTTATTGTGAGTCATGTACCGCGTCATCACAATATTTGCAAAGTAATATTTAAATATATTACTTGGTTTCATCTTACCCTCATTTATGTTCGTGAATTTGGTGCAGTACGTCGGCTATACCGCAGTATTGTGGAATAGGCTATGCTTTTTACACGCAAAACATCTAACGGCTATTTTCTTCAGTAGTTGGTTAATTTTTAATTAACGTCTTAAACGAGTCACTAAGAACGGGACTTACAATTTTTAGTTAAATGGGCTTCCAACTTTTCCGTTCAGTGAATCTTCACGTATTTTTCTGGTAATAACGTGTTTTGAGAACACGGGGAAATACGTTGGAGATGGTCGTTGTTCCAAATTACGGAGGCCGAGCATAAGCTGCAGTGCCGTCGCCACACCCACTTCCCGAAAATACGGTATAAATATTTTATCGTATTTTATGCAAATTATGTTGGTTGAGGAAGAGTTATGGTCTAGGCTTGTCATACGTCTAAGGGATGGAACCCTCGGCTAGCACTGTGCCGGCGAGAGAGATGAGAAGGAAGAAGGTAGCGGTCAGGATCTTGGTTATTATATCAACTCTGTATTCGCCTAATGAAACTGAGGAGAAATATCCTCAGTCAGGCAGGATAGCCTGAGGCAGGATTTGAAATCACGTGCTTTTCCAGTGACGATCCGAAGCGCACGACCGGAACCACTGGATCACGGTGCCTTATACTATCGTGTTACCATTCCCAGTATAGTATATGTTCGCCACAAGGTTAAAACAGACATGATTGATGCAATATTCAGAGAAGGTGTTATGTGGGTTTAAATGATATAGAAATGTTCTTTGAGCCTGAGGTGTAGATTAAAACCAAAGCGAACACATGAATCTTGATTTTATTTTAAATGTTGACTTTATTCCCCGTCAAGGTATTATAAATGCATTGCATAAAGCAATTGCTTTGATTAACTTCAATCTAATAACGTTGTCTCTAAAATTTATCAGGAGATACGATGATGAAACAGGAGATTTATTTCTTCCGTGTTATTGCGTCAAGTATGATATCACGATCCCATGATTGCATTCTGCTGATCACAGTGTGCTTTAAACATTACACATACTTTCTTAAATTTCAAGCTACAATCGACTTAGTATCTACGAAAAGTACATATGTTCTATATATGAGGTGGTAATCGGCAAGCTTCAAGGGCTGATAATATGATACATCAGAGAAATAGGAGAAAAGTCCGTCACCGGGGGTAGAAATTCCGTCGCGTATCGCAGCTACAGGCTGCTGAAAGCGTGGGGGAAATGAACTTTAGAGCTCAATATTTCCAACACCACTATCAATAGAGCTGATGCGGCATGCTATCGCCAAAGATATCTAAAAATGCATGTTTCATAATTGCGCAAGGCGTGTACAAGAAATTTTCCAAAAGGGGATTCCCAGAAATTCTCTGTAGTAAAAAGGTGGATCGAAATGAGTATGAACAGGCCGAATTACCAGCAAGTAAGAATAATTCGTTTGTGACAAGTCGATATCTCAAACAGATTTCGTATGCCAAACATTTTTTTTCTAATGACGGTTCCATAACTATAAGGAGTAAGGTTAACTTGCATTCAACGAACGTTTTGTTTATTTATTATCAATTAGAGAAACGTAAGGCGGTGATTACTTATATCATCTTCAGTGATACGGTAAGTCATCTTATGCATACTCATAAGATACTCGTAAGTCATCTTATGCATACTCATTTCTACCTGTTCCACGTTCCACTTCAAAATACAGACTGGATAATTTTGCTTTATTTTACCATGAAAAACCACGAAAAAATCATAAGAAGTCTTCAACGTGGAGAATGAGTGCAATCTACAATAGTAATATTACTAAAATGGCTCAAGGACTGGACATTAGTACTGTCAATATTAAAACAACTTATTCAGAAGACGTGTAATGAATTAGCTTGATATGTATCTTATTAACTATTTATGAACGCTATAAATGGGTGCAATATTTTTTATGTTCTAGCAAATAAATAAAGTAAAAAATATCTTAGCACAATTCTCAAGGATGCAAAGAAGCTAGTTGTGTATACCTAAACCATTCAGTAACCATGTTAGCAGATTTTCAGACATGTAAATATCCAAGTTTCCTTTTTGAACATTTGTTTGGATATATTGACTTCCAGAATATGCGGGTTTTATTGTTGATAATTTCCAAACAAACACTGCTTTAGGGAAAATATGTTTTCTAACTTTAGTTAAACAATTTTGCTTTACGTAGTTCCTAAAGTTCGGTTTAAATGTCACAGTTAAAGTATGATTTCTAACAGTATTTCGAGAAGTTTTAAATATTTGGATGTGCCGTCTGGCACTCCGGGATGTATGTATGTCCTTTGTGGTCATTGATTTAGAAGTTTCTTCGTTGTCTGGTGGGCAACAAGTGCATTAGGCTCGTAATTGGATCAATGCTGGGTCAGATGCGTCAATGGTTTGTAAACACCGTTCTATGGAGTGCGTTTACCAACTGACGACGAGAATTTCCTTTCATTCCATTTCAAAGTGCTTCGTGGCAATTATCCCAGTTCACTGTTCTTATTGAAAAAGCTATACTATCGCTTCCTTCAGTAAATTGTGTTTACTACGTAGTTCCTTTGGGAAAAGAGATGCTATAGTTTATTTTTTTCATTTTTTAAAAAAAAAAATGGGAATAAAAGGCACATTTGTGCTACTATGTTTAACAGTTTGAAAGAGTATGATGAATGCTATGACAATTGAGCAACTAAAGATAACTTTATATTTTAGGTGATCTAGAGTCATAGACAATCGTGTGACTGAGAACAAAAGCGAACTGGTCAATAACCTATAGGCATATTTAATGGATAAAAGTGAAACCGTTTCTGGGAGATCAGAAGAAAACGTCTCAATCTGTTGTTAACAGATCTGCCTCCAGGTTTCGAAACTTAAGTTTCGATGTCATCTTTGTGATACCCAAATACCTGGCATGATGTTGTTTGGCCTACTCCGACCCTTCCAGCAATCTGTATGACTTACTTGATGTATTGGTTTCATCACTCTTCAGTCACACACTTCTGAAAGTATTTTTGTACTCTTATATCTCGTTAAAGCAAACTGATGAATGTCTATTGACGATGTACTGTACGGTAGTACTATCGATGTACTGTCTATTGAATTAAACCGATTGAAATCAATGACATCTTTAGTCGAAGTACTACCATTATTTATTTCCGTATTAAATTTGGCTTCTATATTCGTTTCATAGTCTTTTGACATACTAAACTAACGAAAACATCTTTGTTTTGAGTGCTTTGGAAGAAAATGGCCAAAAAAGTATGATGAACTGCCAAAGTGTATCCTGATCTGTAGAAGTCTGAAAGATGTGAGTTCCTTGTCTGTTGTTTGGTTCCATGATTTTGATTTTTGAAAGTATGGAATTTGCGTTCAGCATTACTGGTTTTGTGCAGTGTACCAATACGATTTTTAATGCCATTCTTCGTGTTTAATTTATACGTACTTTGTACAAGGTTGAAAAAAGGAGGACGATGATTGAAGAGTGGAAATACCAAACCTTCTGAGTTCCAAATTTGAAATTTTACAGAAGCAAAAAACTGAATGGATTCGGTTTCACATAACATACGCCTTCCAACATAAAGTAGATAGTAGATGACACTACAGGAGTGCTGTATACGTCAGAATTGCCAAAAACTGAATGGTTAAGTAGACAAAAACACAAATCACAAGAACGTTTATGTGCCATACTAACTTGTAAGTAATCTTTGGTTCCAAGTACCATTCAGCAGTTTACTGTTTGAATTGCTATGCCTGTTAAAGCACAACATTGTGTTTACGATTATAGCAGGTCAGAGTTACAGCAGTATGATAATAGAATATGAAGTTTTTATTGAACCGTTACTTCATACATGTTTAGACGAAATACACACTACTCACTCCCACTGTCTGCTTCATGGAATCGTTGAGCTGCTGGAAGTGTTCTATAAAACTCTCTGTACTGCTTAGGAAGAAAAGTCAACATGGTTGACAGAGCTTTCTTTTTTCAGCAGAGAAACAGGGTTGATCTTTCAGAAGCTTTGTTATATATCAGCCATAGATTTTCATCTTTCAAAAACGTCGAATAACTTCCAATGTACTATGTCATAGTAAGTAGTTTTAATAGCTACTTGTGATGGATGCGTATGACACACTTTGAGCATTGTGCATTTGAAAATGTTATATTTCCTCAACGTCAACAATGTATCAGCAGCTTCCTTAAAATCAAAGAAATCATTGGAATTACATGAAATGGTTTAACAGATCTAGCTGACTCAACTATTGTGTGTAGGCCTTGGGGAAGGCCGTAATTACCTTTCTGAGTTTCTCTATGATGACGAAATCTCTTTCGCAACTTAAGAAACTAGGGCCACTGACTAAGAATTTGTGGATTATCTCGTCAGTTTGGCACTTTGGACATCAGATGCAGGCAGCTGTCTTCCCTAGCAACACTACGATACTGGGCCAAAAACATGGATAGCGATCATGGTTGGCCGTTCTGACTAAACACCGAACTACATTGGCGTGGTACGATAGTTCAACATTCAGAGCTTTTCCTGAAACATGAGAAACGTGTTGTACTTCATCCCGAATCTCTATGTAATGTACACGTGTTATACAAAAATTACATGTGTAAAACTTCTACATGCTCCCTGCTTAAAGTCATTCTGTAATGAAAAGACTGTCATTTTACCACATTCTATGTCTGAGTTATTGAATGCATAATTGACATATTATTATTCATGGGTGGATCTGTGGCAAAGCAGATAAGACAACGGTCAACAAATCACAAGACAAGAGTGCAGACAAATGGGAAAAGTTTTAACTATAAATGAAGACGAGAAAATAACAGGCGTAATAGAATAAATACAGGATATAAATAAGATAACTTCTTTAAAAAACACTGTAAAGATATACATAATTCCGTTTAGTAAAACAGTAAATTCCACTCAGCGATCAATGTCGTTTCCGATCGGTATCAAAATCGGAATATCGCCAAAAGTGTTTGCCATTCTATATTGACCAGTGTTGGATAGCAACATCGTCCGAAATCGCAAATTGCCAGTTACTGATATCGGTCGATATCGGTATGTTACCGGGGTTGGCTCTTAGACCAGCGCTCCACGGTTGTGATTGTTTTCAACTCTTCCTGATTGATTTTGTACTTGGATCAAGGATGGGGACATGCGGATGGGCACATCGAACATGCTTGTGCACAAAAGTGTTGTTTTTTTTAACAATGGCACTTGGAAAGTTTGGCATTTCCACTCTTCGATTGTTATTGGCATTGACCAAGCAAGGCATGATATGCACAAGGAGTAGATTTATTTTCTCTCAAACTTTTCTCCAGAGTATCAGTCTTTTTTATTGACACTGCCAACTATGTCAAACACACGCTTCATTATTTTAGGGAAATTCATGCTGGGGTCTATTTTTGTAATGTATGTTATCAACGCAAAATAGTCTTATGAGTACGTATAATAGTATGAATTGTGATTTAAGGCATAAGCATACAAGCCTTAATATCAGCCGACTTGGAAGTCGATCAATTATTTAAACAATATGAACGTTTTTCACGTTCAAGACATATTTCTCATAGTGATATATCACTTTCTGTTATTGTAACTATATACTTCTATTTACTGTCATTTCAGTTTCGAGAATGAAATGAAAAATACACCCCTCTCTCTCCCGTCCTATTACTGATGGATTGGTTTGAAAATGTCAGAATTCAGCAGCTAAACATAAGTAATCGTATGAATTTGCAATTCACAGTAAAACACTTTACTGAAATACTACCATTACGATCATAAAGGAAGAAAACAACATGAGACCATTCCCACAGAGATTGCTACATGTAGTTTACTTATAAGACATATTCAGATATCATGTAATTTATTGTACTCCATTCGTAGGAGGTGCTGTTATTGTGATCTATAATTTGTATTTTTATGAAGATAAAAACAGGCATTTATGTGTAAGAGTGGTTACAGTCTTATGGTGCTCATTATGGTATGTAGTGTGTGGATGTGTATTTGTGTTGGGTACAATCCATTTCTCTTGCCACAACTGTCTAGTTGACATGTTACAGTTTACACCTTGAGACACTAGCTGTTGCAGGTTAACGCTCTGTAAATAAAAAGTTTTCGTTTTTAAATCGTGAAAACTCTAGGTTAAGAATTACAATAAATACTAAATTTGGTCAACATAATATACATAGATGTCTCTTATACGAGGAAAAGTCAGTAAATAGGTTACACAGAGAAAAATATATGTTTGTAGTTGGCAAAAAAAATGTTGAAATAGGACACGAACAATGTTTTATTTGTTTTAGACAAAAGTTTGTTTAAACGAATTTGATAGACACAAGTGAAGAAAAGTCTACTATGGTATCGAGCAAGATTTGAAAAGGAGTCGGTAGTGTTGCCCACGAGACGAGACAGAGAAATGCTATCGAAAACGAGTCGAGACAGAACTCCCATAACGTACAATATACGCTTTTTTAGAGTCGAGACACGTTTGTAACAAGACTTTTTCGAGACGAGACAGCCTGAATCTTGTCTCGTGGGCAACACTAGGGGTCGGCCAGTTGGCAACTCGATGCCTTACCTACCAGACCACAGCGATTGTTGGGTGAACTTGAGTTCTGCTCATGTAGGAGAACTTTCAAAACTCGAAATTTCCAGCATCATAACTGCAAAGAAGTACAATATTACTGTACTTTTAATAACAACCACCAATATCGCATTCAAGTGTTTCTTCTTATGCTACGTCAATAACCAGGGTAAGAGATACGTTCTGAAACTCAGAATTGGCTTTGTTTACTAAGATTATTGTTTGTTCCATTAAACAAACTAAATTTGTTCCAAACTCATTTATTTCTATGTTACTCATTC